>JAYMSR010000681.1:0-12731 GCA_036897825.1 Plantago rigida | reverse complement strand
TAAAAAATCAGATTGTGTGTGACACCCCTTAATCTATCTAAGTAGTGTTTTTTTCTTCTTTTTTTGCATTTATGTTGTTTTGTTCTTTGACAAATTCTTTCTTTTTTTGGGCATGGGATTCAGTCCTCTCTGTATAGAAGAGTAAGGTAGTGCTTGCAAGAGCTTCTAAACAACTGCTGCTTGTCTTTTTTATGTCTCTTTGAACATTTTGAGGTGTTTGCATCTGTAGTTAGATTTTTTCTGGGCTCTTTTTCGTAAGACTTAAAAGCCGAAAATGCATCCACTACATGTGATTCTCGAATATAGTATACTTAAAACAGATGTTTTTAGAGTTGTGCGAACACCTGATGATTTGGGCCATATAAGGATCTATGACGAGATTTGAGCAGAGGCAGGAAAGAAGCTAAAGCCCGCACAAGCACCATCTAGGGATTATTTGGGATAAACATGCTACACCTAAAAGTCAAAATAAGGACCAAGTAATGTGGTTCTGGTACTACTTACACGTTAAAAGTAGTGCAGTGATAAGGTCTTTCATCTTTTGGTTAGCGGATCGGTGTTATATGATATGTATCTATATGAATAATTTTCGTAAGATGAGGAATAGTTAGGATTACGAAAAAGATTAAAATGCTGGATCATTTGCTTTCGAATCATTGACTTTTGTCTGGAATGACAGGTTTAGATATACTTCACTGGCATTTGCTCATGTCATAATTGAGAATTTGAGACTTCAATTTTTTTTCTTCTTGTTTTATCTGATGTCAACTTTTGCAGCTAGACACAAAAACGGCAGAAAGTTCAAGAAAGAAGTTGGAACATGACAATGTTATATGGCCTTCTCCAGAAGATGATACTCCGTTCTGGAAGAGAGACTTCCCGACTTGGGATAGTACACCTGAGGTGCCTGATGACATCCAAAAAGATTCTGATTCCATGCACATCGCTCACATAACAGCTGAAATGGCACCCATAGCAAAAGTTGGAGGCCTTGGTGATGTTGTGACTGGGCTGGCTCGTGCATGTCTACTCCGTGGGCATAAAGTGGACGTGTTCCTACCTTTCTACGAGTGTATTGACAAGCAGCTCATAAAAGATCTTGCATTAATCAGAACGTATAACTCGTACCATGATGGGAACTGGATACCTACTAATGTATATCAGGGAGTTGTTTCAGGCATCCCCACTGTATTTATTGAGCCATCCAATCACTTCTTCAAGGGACAGAGTATTTACGGAGGTTCATACAATGAGCTGGAGGCATATTTATTCTTTAGCCGTGCCTGCCTTGAATGGTTGCAGGTTTGTGATTTTGCAACGGTTTGCAGGCATTTGGCATATACAGCATAAAAATATTAGAAGGTTCAGTCAGATGATAGCCGTGTTGACTTTTAATAACAAGTGATATTGTGTATAATCCTGACAGAGTCTAGCATTATTTAGGTTACAGGTTCACAGCCGGATATTGTTAACGTTCATGAGTGGCAGACTGGTGCTGTGCCCTTGCTGTACTGGGATATGTATCACCACCTTTCTCTAAAGGTAGAAGCTGATGTTCTGATATTGATTATGTTATGCATGGCAAATTTTACGGCTGCAGTGCTGACATCTCATCCCGTACAGAAACCAAGAATTGTGCTGACAATCCACAATATGGAGCATTATGGAGAGTGCAGGTGCTACACTCTTCTTCTTTTTTTTTTTCTTT
The DNA here is from genome assembly GCA_036897825.1 of Plantago rigida. NCBI lineage: Eukaryota > Viridiplantae > Streptophyta > Magnoliopsida > Lamiales > Plantaginaceae > Plantago > Plantago rigida. The sequence goes on along the minus strand of JAYMSR010000681.1, from coordinate 11,023 downwards.
TTTTCTTCCTTTTTTACAGTTAAGCCCAAGTGTTAAGACACATTTGTAATACTTCTTCCTTCAACCATTATATTGTTTTCATTAGTTCTTACTTTTGAATTAATTTTTGAACTGGTGCGCGGATACTCTAGGTTTGGGGATATAAGCAATTAATTTACTAAGATACATTATTTAAAACCTAATACATACTCAAGCAGTCTGAGGTTGACAAAAGTATCTGCAATCTTTATGTGACATGGAATACTTAGTGCATTTCTGATTCTTCTTCAAAGATTAATGTCACTTCTTATGCTTCTCGTTACCAATTTGTTGCTAATTGACACAGTAAACTTGTGATCGTACAAAATACCTGTACAACTTCAGCCATGCATTTCTGTTTTATTCACCGGAATGAAATGAAACTCTAAATTAGTCATTGTCCTACTCCAAATCTGTACTTCCTTTAGTATGCATAGTGAGTTTTGTGCAGCTAATGTCAGTTTAATACATTAAAAGAGAGCTTCCCTCATGCCTTTCTTACCAGCCAAGAGCAGCTTAGTAAGTGCGGTCTTGATGGATCAATGTATGCAACTGAAGAGAAGGTGCAGTATTCATACATCTTGTTTGTAAAAGGAGCTTTAGATTTCTGGAGTCTCAATTAAAACAGTTGGACACAAATTCCAAATATTTACGTCGTAGAAAATATCAATTCCATGATGAAATAGGCCCTTCTTTTTTTTCTCCCCCTTTCTTCCTGGTTATTCTGCAATGCTTATATTGGAAAATTTGTCTTTACTATTAATTTACCTAATTAAAAATATAACTTTTGCAGGCTGTGGATGATCGAACTGTGGGGCATTACCCTGAGAGACTCAGTTTATTAAAAGGAGGAATAGTTTACAGCAATGCTGTTGTGTAAGTCGGAGTGGATCTGATAAATGTTCTCAATTTTCTGTTATAGGTGTTACATGTTAGTTAGTTAGTTAGTTAGCTCTTTATTGCTGTAAAAATCGAATATAACTTGTAAGATGATCCATGAAACACTATACAATGTATGACTGACCACACTAAATAAGTACCACCATTAGCTGTCTACTTAATTGGACTTCATAAAATATTAGTACTACTTTTCACAGAGAGAGATTACTGTGTTTTCGTAGAGAGATATTACTGTGTTCTTAATGTACAATTTGGTGTTAAAAACTAAAGTTATTTTTCTGCCCTATGTATTTTGCATGCCCTTGGGGAAAGTTTAGAGTTTCTAATACTGTATAATCATCCAGTACAGTTTCGCCCACATATCTCAAGGAAACACTTAGCTCTGGATGGCTTGCAGGCACGTTGATGAGACACCGTGACAAGTAAGAACCTGTTCGGATATCATTTGCTTTCCACATGAATGACCTTTCATTCAGTCACTCATTGTTGGAATACATCTAGTATAGATCCGGCACACTCTGCATTTGCATTTGCATTCCAACATAGTTCTACTTTTTTGTTAAAGAAAATTCTTACTGTGGGGTATGCTGTATTAGAAAATTTTCTATTTTATATGAATCATATGATCCTATATGATCTGTTATGATAGGTACATTGGCATTTTGAACGGAATAGATACTGCAATGTGGAACCCTACAACTGATGTCTTCTTGCCTGCTAGATATAATGGTAACCATTCTTCTTTACCACTAGGATATATCTATCCTTTTTTTACTTATAAGTTATAAACCATTCTCAAGTATACCTCTCAGTGTACTGAAGTGATAGACACCATTGATCTATGCATGGTAAAGAATGACACGGTTTTGAAACATATACCTGACAAAACTTGTTTATTCTTATCATGTAGAGATGTCATATAATATTATGCTTATCTGAAACTTATTTGTCGACTCTGTGGATAAACTGGTATCGATGTTAAATAGAAGGCTAACAAGTTGAACTCGTTGCTTCCCATAAGTAGATATATGGCTTTACCTGTTTACCAGAGTGGGGGGAGCCATAATTGGTTTCTGCCGATAAATTTTTTAAAGTTATCACATATAAGATAATCCAAAATCATGCAATATGCTATGTCAACTGACAAATGGTCCTGAGTTTCAGTGTTCATTTCTGCACCGCGAGTACTTTATAGAGCTTCATTGATTATTAAGGTTTAGTGTTATTGGTGCAACTTTTGTACTGTTACAACTTAGACGGTATTTACATACTTCCTCATCAGTGTCTGCTCCATGAGCTAGCTAGAGAAATATGGGTCACATTCCACAATCCGTAATTTGTCAAAGCTTATATTCTTGTATTCCAAGTTCCGAACCGCATTACTGTTGGAGATACACGTTCACTTACATTAAAGATCTAGAGCATTAGGTAACTTCACAAAACTTTTAGCTTGGAACAGGGGCGGTGCTGTGTGTAGGAAGGGTGGGGCTCCCCACCCTTGTTTATTAAAAAAATAAAATTATATATGTATTTTTTAGAAAATTTTGAAAATAGCCCTACCCATTTTTTGTTAAATTAACTATAAACATGATGATTTAGATAAGATTAGGTTATTTTATTTATAAATTTGTTAAAAATTTATCCTCACCAATAAAAAAATTGACAGTTCTTATATTTGCTGAAGAAATTTTTTTATTTAACCCTACATACGACGACGAGATCCTGACTTCGCCCCTGGTCGTCTGATACTTGTTTCACGACGGAAACTTGTTTCCGTCACTACTTGCAGTCGTAATGCTAGTAGAAATAGTTGATCGGAGTCCTCAGACTTGATCAGTAAGAGATATTGAAGAATCAAACAGAAAAAACATTGAATTAAATATCTCAAGTACAATGTAAAGTTTTTCATAGATAAGACAAGATTATAGTATACTACATTTCATTCCATCAGTTCAACACTCTCTGGCTCACATGTTAACTTCTTTACCCTTATCCCATTATCAAACACTAACTACTCTAATCATCTTACAAAATAAAAGGAAAAAAAACTGAATCTAAAACATCAAACAACAGGAAAAACAAAACCAAAAAGAGTTATACTAAGGATTGTGTTCCAATCTCACCAACACATTTACAAGACTTGAATCTTGAACACTACTTGCTTGTCAACTAAATCCAGTATACCAATTTCATTCTCAGCTTCATCTTGTTCTGTTGCAACATTCAAATCCAGTGTGACATTCTCATTCTCTTCCAGCTCAGGAAATTCCTTTGCACTGGGAGGAGAACAACCTCTTGACATGGAACTGAAGTTTACGCAGCAAAAGATGACAATCGCGTCTTTCAAACTAACAACCTCCCCATCAGGGAGCGTGAAACTTCCGTCTTTCATCACTCTTTCGAACCCCTTAAGTGTATGACAATCAAAATGATTAACATCTTCAATGAACACCACACGAGAAGGATTATCGCGTATAGCATCTAAAAATCTTTGATAAGGACTTGCGCCATGCTCGTCTCTTGCCCTCTTGTTATTGCTCACTTCTTCATTCGAATCAGCTTTAGTTGTCGAAAAGCTGCTAAGACCGATCGTGACAAAATCATCGTATGAACCAAAAATGATTTTAGCTAGTTCCCTTGCAATACTCTCTTTTCCATCAGAATCAACACCTAAGAAGGACATCCAGCTTTCTTTTCGATTTTGACTGCTTCTTGTAACTCCTGATCTGCATTTGAGGACTGTAGTAGCAATCTCAGGGGTTATATCTTTCTGCCATGGAACTTTCTTTTCCATTGCATTGCATAGAATCTCCAAGTTATCAGGATTAAGTTCCTTGAATTCTTGCCATAGCTTCATGTCATCACTTGCTTCACTTGAGGAAGCTGAATTAGGACTTGAATTGGGATTTGACAAGAGGTCGGGTATGGTCGGTTTGGAAACTTCATTTTCGTTTTCGCATAGAAAGATTTGATGATGCTCCTTTGGTTTAAAAATCAAGGGCCAATTGAGAAGGCTTTCATGAAGCTTGGACTTGCTGTGATCATTTGATGATACTGAGGTGGATGAAGCAGGAGAAGGTGTAGAGATATTGAGGATTTTTTCAAGGAAGTGCGGTTTTCGGTGAACAGAACTGCAGATTGAGTTCCATTTCTTGCAAAGATACTTGAGCTTCTCACATTCCTGTAAACAAGAGAAAAATGCATCAGATACTATACTCCACACTGTCAAAATTGTGAAATAAGCAATCAGTTCTCGTTAGAAGATGGTAGTTAACCTGATCGGCATCTATCTGTTTCGTAACATTTTGATCCTTGCACTGCTGTAGCCACAATGGCAAGCTTGAGTTGGAAGTACTAGGCACGAAGTGCTGTTTCGCACTCGTTACGCCTTGAGCTTCTCTGTTGAAATTCACTAAACAATCTGAGCAGCAATTGAGCTGGTTCTTGATTTCTACCTTTTGAGAGCATCTATTGAACTCATCTAATGGCTCCACCTTCATGTGATCTTGAAATTTACTGCACACACAATAATTTCAGAACAAAACATTAGCTTAACAATGCATTTCCTTCATTCTTTAATTCAAAAGAATAAAAAATAAATAAAAGCATATTGTCAAGAAAATTTACCAGTGATCAAGGCTGAGGCTAAGAGATAAACTTCCACCAGGAACATTGAGAGGACTTAAGCTCCAGAGAGTCTCCAAAGAAGGCCGACCGGCTTTACATTTCGCATAAGCCTTATACGTTGCGGTTCCCATGATCCATAGCCTTCTGTTCTCTCCTGCTCCACAGACCAGCCTACTTAACTCCATTATCATGTACTCAACAGTCGAATAATAGCCGCCATTGTAGTTCTGCTCTCCATACTTCGACCAAAACTCGGAAACCCAATGAAGATCTCCCAAATACAGAACAGCTCCTGTACTAACATGGGATTTCACAAGTGACCTGAGCTCTACAAGCTTCACTTCAAACTCTTCACTAGAAATGTTCCTAAGTGTGTAAAGTGGAACGCTTATAAACTGCACAAATCTCATCTCAGCAGGAACGTCTTTCTTATCGAACTTATCGATAACCCCTTTAACAATATTCTCAGCAGTTACCTGAGACTCAACTATAATGACAGTGTTTTTGATTCTTTTGTTCATCATGGCCTCTAAAACACTCATCACATCATCATTCTGTGCTTGCTTATGGTTAAATGGGAGTTGGGGGACACTTTTTTCGACAGCTATTGGCTTGGGGTTCATGTCTTTAACCTGACTAGGCTTACAAGTTTCTAAAGACACAGTTTTCTCTACATTGGACTTAACTTGCGTGCTCGAAAAACCGGCTTCTCTCATGACTCTACTAACACTAGGATCATCAAGTATGGAAATGACTAGCTGCTCGATTTCGACTTTAAGGGCTAATATGGACTGTTGCTGCTGGTTTTCTATTGAGCCTCGTCTTTGGTGAGCTTGTGCTCTCTTAAAGGCTGCTACTAGGGCGTTTGATAGCGAAGGGAGGTGTGAATGATGGCCTAGAAGGGGACTCGGGGCGGATGTGGGAAGGCGGTTAAGCGCAACATTGAAGCAGAGTTCAAGTGCTTTGCATTGGAGTGGATGTGAATGTGATTGGAGGCAAGCTCTCTTGAGCAAGCCTGTGGTTGAGGCAAGCATTGCACTTGCTACGTGGAGCGGTGTTACTTGCGCATGGCCTCGTCTTCGAGCAAGGTTTACTGCTTGCTTGACAATGCAAGCTGATTCAGGGGTGAGTGAGTGTTGGAGAGTGTATCCTCCAGTTCTCATGTTTGGTGTTTAGTTGTAAATATGGTTCTTGCTAGAAGAAAAGTAGTAGTGTGCTATATGTTGAGTGTTTTAAGTGTTAAGTGCTAGCTGATGAAGTTTGTATGTCTCATTTGGATTGTGTGATTTTGGAATAGAATTGTGAGGTTTAATAGGAGATGAAGTGAAGTGATCAGGTTTGTGCCTTTCTTGTAGATGTTGGTTTAGTAAGGGAAAGGTTTCAAAAACCACCATAAAATCTAAAAGTGGATGGCATGTGAAGCAAAGCTATATTGTCTCTCTAGCTTTTTTTCTCTTGTAAAGGATAAAAGTTGATAGATATGCAGCATTTGAACTTGGACTGCTTTCTTTCTTTCTTTCATGGAAAGTAGCAACAATTATTTCATACTTAATTGTAGTAACATTTGTTTATCTAAGTGCAATCACATATTACATCCAAATCTTTCAAATTACTATCTTCTGGTTCATACTATTTGTTTCGTGTAAAGATTCGAACTTTCTTCTACAAGATATGAAACATACGACGTCTATAAGTTCTTTGACATGTTAAAGAATGCCAATACCTATAATCAATCTCATTACAGAACCATGTAGGACGATCGATAACTATTGAAATGAAACATCCTTAACATGTCGAAAGAATGACTATAAGCGATGTCATTATTTTGTTGTTACATATACGTGTACGACGATCGATAACTAAAGAAATGAAACATGCGTGGTCAGGATTAAGTTTCAAAAATTGGTAAAGTGAGTAAGAATAGAACATTTAAGTAACTTTTAGATGATCAAATAATTGTGAGTACTTAGAGTGATGAGTACTGCAAATATTAGTAGTAGTATCATCATCTGAGCAAAGAAAGCAAAGAAGAAGAGATAAAGAGAAGTTAGAGAGAAGACTGACTGTCTGTCTGGTTGAAGGAGTTGGGAACTGTGTCCTCTTTTTGAGGCCATCTGCTTATGATTACTCTTTCATCTTTCTTAAAAGAGAGCAAGGAATAAAGTATTTCTAGCTTCACTTAGATTGATTGATTTGAGTACTGATGGAATAAAGTATGAAAACATGATCACTTTTCTTTTTCTTTTTTCCATGAAATCTATGTGGTTTCTTTGCTTAAATGTTTTGATTTCAGCAACTAATTTCCATTCCATGATTTTTAGGGAAAAAAGAAAAGGAAGAAGCTTAAACTTTAGTTGGAAAATGAAGTACGTAGAGTAAAATTTGTGACATTTTCGTTTTTGGTACATTTATTAGTGACCGATCAGTAGAGTAGCAGGGGTATTAATTTTCAAATCAACCAAGATTATTACTAACAACATAAAATTTATACTCTTATCAGGATTCAGGTGTTTCTTTTCCTTCAGAATGTGCAGTTACAACAAGCAGCTGCCGTTGATCCATATGCCACGCGTCATGATTTTGTCTCTTACGTATATGAACATTGCATTTTACCTTATAGAAGCGCACTTTGCTCTCAGAATTTTCAATACAAGCAATTAAAGAAGATTTTATCTTTTATTCTATCCCACACACACATTTGGGCTTTTGGCCAATATAGCCAAGTTATGTGTGGGCCTGTAGACTAATCGTGGATCTTATGAAACTTCCTTTTAAGATTTTGAAATCTATATCTTCTAATATAGTTGAACTATTAAAACGCAATCGAATCAAAAAGAGAGATGGACCGTTCTTATTGCATAGATGAGTCAAATGGATTGTAACGAGTCTGATTAAAACGGAAAGTGTCATCCATCGATACCTATGGAGAATAAGTGCAAGTCAATCTCACTATTGCAGTTTTAGCAGCTCTTGTTTGATATGGCTCGAAGCATTTTTCCATTGGGCGGATACGAGGGAGTGAATGAGGGACTGGCCCTTTTGATTCATATCATTTGATTTTGGAACCATAAATAGCAAATTGAGCGCCCGGTTTTACGGTCTGACCCTTTTATGCAATTATGCGCAATAACCGGGCTACAGGCCTACAGTGTATATCTTGTAGTATACGATCATAGCTCATTTCTAATATTCTAGTAATTGTGAATTTCATGTCTAGTTACTGTATGATTGCGAAAGACTTGAACAGTATTAGGCCAGGTCCCAGGCCCATTATCAATAATGTCTACATCATCTCATCCAAATTGAGCCTATCTTCAGGTAAAATCCACTATTACAATTCCCGTTTATCCAGTTCCACTATTTACATCACTTCATCTCCTCAAAATTCCAAAACTATTGGTAGGAGACATACTATTGTTCTATAGTTTCGCAGAGATCTTTCTCGCAATCGTATCTACCATTTTATTTGCCAGAGCTTAAACTATGCAAGAAAAATGTGCAAATCACTGATCTAATTTGGCTATTCAAATGCACATAAATTCGGACCTATGTGTTTCCTACAAGATCATCAAGTCATCGGTCTTATAATTTTATTAAACCTTATTTGACCAATATAAAATGATTTCATTATTATAAGTTCATTTGGTGAGTGTAGATAACCTGAATAATTATGTGTTTGATTTGAAAACTGATCAACTAATTACTTATTGGTACAATTGAAGAAGACGAACTCAAGCAACGACTTTGAGTTGATTTTATTGTACTTAGTGCGTTCAAATTGTACAACTACTTTACCTTAGGGCTTGAAGTATGCCATTATGCAGATAAATACATTCCACAGTTAATTAGTTAGTCACTTAGTTAGACAGCTAATGTGTTATATATAAATAAATCTTTGCTCCGGTAAAATAATCTTCTGTCATTTCCAAATTCCAACTATACAATTTCTCTGCCTTCTCTATCGACAAAGTTTTTATCGTTTTGTCAAATCATAAACGAAGTAATAAGCTGTCATCACTCTTTCCCAATCATATCATGTGGATACAAAAGATTGTGTTACTAGTGTTTTAACAGCCTAGTACGAGTCAATTTGAAGTGTTATCGATTCAATTGTCAATGACTCAAGTTTTCTCCATCAAGATTCCTGACAAATTTCGCCATTGAAAGGAACACCGTTAATAGTTGCTACAATTTGAAGCAAGCCAAGCTAATAAATATAAAAATAGTCCATGTGCCATGTTTGTGATTTTTTAATTGGAAGTATAATCTCCTTCTCATGAAGTACAATTTATAAGGGAAAAAAACAATCGACACAAAAAACCTTGTAAATTAATTAACACCATGAAAGAATGGATATTATGGTCCCCTTTGGTACTCCAAAAATGCATGTGATTGAGGTGGGAAGATGGTGAGTATCCTTGTCATTCCAGCCAGTTTAAGTTCCTTGTGTTCCCTTTAACATATATTCATGAAATCTTCTTCTAGCTTAGATTAAATGCAACTTTTTCTCCCACTTACAATTACTAGGATTTTGTGGTGTTCTAATCCATCTACTGATTATTGTGTTTTTGGACAACGTAGGAAACACATGACAACTCACAGTTGCCAGGGTTACTTGTTAGTTTATGCTCCATTCTTCTATCCGAAATAACACAGTTAGAAAAACTCAATTTCAGTTTGTAGTCAAACAAGTTGTAGGATTGACTCAAAAATTTAGCTGAAAAACCAAAATAAATTGGACATGGAAAACTATATGCGAATTGACAGGAAAAGGAAAATCATTAATGATGAGGAAAATTTAATAGTGAAAAGAATTTAAAGAACGTTGATTACATGCATAATTATTGCGAAAGAACAATAGACATTGATGCAGCAGCTATCTAAGCACCCACCTGAACTGTTTTGCTACATGGACACTAAAGAGATAAGTAGTACTTGTCTTTCATATACACCTCGAACTTTTTTCCCTTTTTCCATTTTTCATCTTACGGTCTATAATAAAGATAAAAAACGACCAACAAGTTCAATTTATTACTAAGAACTTAAGATGTTTAGTTAATAACAATAATATTCTCCTAAAAAAAATAAGTATCTTGTTAATAACATAGTAAACGCTTCACTTAAAAAAACTTAAGTACTTTTCTTAAAAAAATATGATCGATGATCTATCTTTCAATTAAGTACATATATAGACACATCTCCTACAAAACTTTATAACTCAAGCATTGACGGATCTATCATTATTATGACTCAAACTTTCACAGATTACAATCACATTAAATTAGTTCAGGGAACTTGTAAATGGCACTGTATCGTAACAACTTGTACGTATTTATGCAAGTTAATTTAAGCACCGAATAGAGATCAAATGGGTCGATTATAAGTCATCAAAAGCATACAAAATGAGTAACCATATTTGGTTAGACGCTGCTAATTAAGATCTTGGACGTATTCGTGAAACTTTAATCAGCATTTACGTACTTAGAGACAAAATGGTTTATAAGATCAAAAGCCTACAAGCTACCTTGTATCACAAACACGTATTGGTTTATTTACATACTGGTACTAAATTATAATGTAATACCGCACCTAGTTTGGATGTGTTATACTCATATAAACTACTTATTTGCTACTAATTGCGTTTGTATGATATGAGTCAAATAGCAGCATCGATCATGCTCAACATCTTTCTCTTAATTACATTCCACGTCCATCCAAATTAGCTAGAGTGAGATTTGGTTAGCCAGACATTACCAGTCAGCACACTGGACATACCCGCACGAGCTTACAACTTCCGTTACGCATACAAACAAAATGCATTGTCACAAACTACTAAATCACGAAATGAAAACAATTGTAAAATTCTTTATTTACATAATATGAGGAAACATCCTTTAATACAAGTATGTTACATGTATACTCACCTAATTTAATTAATGTAATATGGATTTTTTATTAGTTAGAAAAATTAGTATTTCTTTTTCCAGAAACAAGATACTATAGTATAATACTCGCTCCATCCTGTATTGGACTTTCTGCGGGTCCGTGCATAAGTTTTAAGAAAATGTTGAATAAAGTAGGAGAAATATTTAATAAATTAATAGTGATAATGAATAAATGTATGTGAAGTTTAAATTGGCATGTTCCAAATGGAATGCGTTACGTTGAATTTGATAATGAATCGTCTTCTCAAGTTTGACTTGCACGTATGGCATGTCTGTTCGTTTTAGTCTCGAGGAACAAAAACCAAACTGAAATTAAGAACGATCAATTGAAAGTCTAAGATTATCTAAACGGACACTTACTAAAGAAAATTCAAACGAACTAGAATTAAAAAAGATTGAGAAACCTCGGTCACTCCAAACACATTTTTCTTTTTCATTTCATTTAGACCTTCCATTCACTACTAAAAAACCTCAAAAATTATAACAGCTATTTGTAACAGCCCAAATGGCTGTCACAATTACAAAACATTTGT
>JAYMSR010000680.1:0-12734 GCA_036897825.1 Plantago rigida | reverse complement strand
AACAAACAAACTATACACACGATAACAACAAAAAATGATATATCTGTTAGAATTCGTAGTTGGTCAGCCACTCTATAATTGATTCATAACAGTTGCGTCGCTTGCCTCTAATGTTTATAGATGAATTTTTAAAGAGAAAAATATATTTTATTAGTATGAATATAATTCTCGGAATTCGCTTAATATGTGACTAGGTTATTGATGCAAATAAAGAAATCCAACATAAAGTATGATTGACGTCCTTGTCTAAGTTGTCATCATTAAATCATACCAAGAATTTAAGTTCCATCGTCATATTTTACGTATGCATGCATAGTAGGAGACTAGGAGTCTAGTCCATGTATGGGAAACCGGAAACGTATTTCGGGTCGGATAGTCGGTCCACGTACCAAACCCGGCTCGCTTTTCCTTACTGGGAGTCTCTTCTAACAAGACGTCTCATTTCCAGCTCAAAACTCGTTCATGAAAATTTCCTAGTTCTGGAAAAACCCGATAACAATGGCAGAATCAGCTCTGTAATCTCCCTTTTCTCCTATCTTCTTCTTCCTCTCATTCTCACTCACCATTTCTAATTTATTCATTCAACTCTCCGAAATCATCCGAGCAGACCCTCCCCGGTAATCGATCAATCACACTGCTCCTAATTCCCAATCACGATTATTTCAGTGATTTCACTCTTAATTATGATTTCAATCTATTGCAGGAAGATCTGAGGGTACTGCTTCTGAGATCTGATCTGCAGTGTTGTTCGATTCGCTTTTTTTGCGTGAAAAAGAGGCGACATGGGAATTGTGTTTACGCGCCTGTTTTCTTCTTTGTTTGGGAACAAGGAGGCTCGGATCCTTGTCCTGGGGCTTGATAATGCTGGGAAAACTACCATTCTTTGTATGGACTGTGATTTCAGATACTGATTCTGCATTTTGCTGGATTTTGTGTGTTTTATGTTTCTGATTTGGTGTTTTGTATTTCTCAGATCGGCTTCAGATGGGAGAAGTTGTCTCCACAATTCCGAGTAATTGCTTTCTCTCAGCTTTCTGTTATATTTTTTTTCTGTTAATTTACTAGCAACCTTTTTTTTTTTGTGTGTTGGTAGATTAAATAGTCTTTTATTTTGAATTCAATTGCAGCAATTGGGTTCAATGTTGAGACTGTGCAATATAACAACATCAAGTTTCAAGTCTGGGATTTAGGCAAGTAACTCCACTGCTTAAGCATATACTGATATGTTTGATGATCTGTAGTACTTTGTGAGCATTCCTGTTGTGTAGTTTACTTTGTTCTATTTCTTACATAAAGAGTACTTGGTGAGGTTCATTTCAACATTAGGGATTGTGGTAGTTTTCTAGTCCTCGAGGTGGTAATTTGTGTAGTCTACTAAAATGGAATGAATGCGTGTCTGGGTGAGTTAGTCTGGTTGAAGCTTTGCAGATAGAAGCCTAGCTGGATTTGCCTCTTAATTATTGTTGTTTGTTGCTCTGAAAATTTTATCCTAATTGCTAAATCACATGATAAGCTAAAATAAAACTAATGTTCTTTAAGGGCTTCAAAAACTTTTTAGCATTTTACTTTTCATGTTGATATCCTACTTTTCATATTTTTATATGCTGGAACCATAGAGTAATTTTGTACACTGGGTTTCTGCTTGGTTTCATTGTAACATTTACTAAATTGGCTTTGATACTGCACAATTTTTTCACCTTAAGGAATTTGTATGGGGAAGAAGAAGGAAGCTTTAATTGTGGTCCTTTATTACCATTTTTTTTTTTGAATATATTTTTATGATTGATGTACTTGTGTAGAATGTAAGGGATAGAACTAGCCTGCTACTCCATTGTTGTCTAGCAAAAGTCTTGGCTTTCTTTTGAGTTCTCTCATGCAAACATCTTGTAATGTACTTTTACGGGCAATGTTTATTTTTGCCTGACATCGTTTCTGAGGCTTTATTATTTAATATTTTTATTGTTTTTATTGTGTAGTTTTACTAAAATGTTCCTTTTGACTTGTTTTTACGATTATGGATGCGATTGGTCCATTCTAGCTTGATCTAGGGAATGCGATTGGTCCAACTTGCATGCCTTCCATTTCTTACACATAAATGAATGTTGTCTATTGGATCTTGATTTTCATTCTGGTTGACGGTTGTCCTCTTTTAGATCAATCATGGATATTTCGTTGCTCCGCGAAATGTCTGTTGATTTTCACCAGCTTTTGTAGTTTGTTCATTAGTTTTCTGTTTGCTTACTCTCTTTCTTTCTAACCACTTTTATCCTCCATTTTCTGTGAACATATGACTGATATTGTATACCTGATATAAAACTTTTTTTCCCCTTGGTTGATGACAGGTGGGCAGACCAGTATTAGGTAAGTTGTTTCCAATTGCCCGCTGTAGCCCCTACATGCCGCGTTTAAAAGCTTTTCCTTATGTAATGATTCATGTCATTAATATAAAGGTTTTGTTTACTGATTGATCCAATAACCTGTAGTATTTGCTTGTTGCATCATGCATTAGGGATCAATTGAGAAAATTTTAACCAGGCCAGATCCGTCAGATGTTATGGCGGCTATTCATCTACATCATTTTAGAACTGCATTGAACGCATTAAATAATCTTTTTGAATCATGTGAATAAATTACAGCATAAGATCTATATTCCTGGTCTAGGTAATCAGTTTATCATGAATTGGGAAGATCTAGTTGATTTCTTGGTATTATTGGTCAAATTGGTTAACTTTTTTTCACTGATTATTCAGTCTAACATTCAGTACCTTTTATTGTTGGAACAACTAATTTTTCAGTACCATGATTCATTTGATGAATCCCTTTATCCAAAACAAGCAAGAATTATTTGGAAATCTCACAGGAACTAGTATCATGCTTTTTTTGAGTATAGCATTCATAATTGTGTCTGGATCAGTACTTGTTTTGAAAGCATTTGAGATAAAATTATGTAGCATCTTCCTGAGCACAGACTCATGGAAGTCTTGGTTTACTTGCTGTGCCATTCAGGCCATACTGGCGGTGTTACTTTCCAAATACTCAAGCCATAATATATGTTGTTGATTCAAGTGATACTGATAGGCTGGTGGTTGCCAAAGAAGAATTTCATGCCATATTGGAGGTACCTCCTTTTTCATTTACATCAGCATAATAGCTCCATATTTGGTACTATGGTACCATCTTTTACGTCAGCGTAATAACTTCTGTTGTTGCATGTAAGATGCTGGTGCAGCAGTTGGAGAAGTCACCAAACCTTATTTAAGAGAATGGGTCTGGACCCAAACCATGCCCTTTCACTTAACCTACTCAGAAACTACGCTTAAATAATTCCACAGGGCTGGTCCGTCCCGAGACCCATCCCGTAAAAAAGATAAAAATCTGTGTGTCCGAATTGGGTTTGGGCACGGTCTAGGTCCTTGATTTATAATCGTTCGCACAACTGCTTGCCCCTTTTCTATATTTGGCCGTCCTATTTTAATTTGCCACTTCAATTAGCAACCTTACAGCCGCATGTTACATAAAAAAATTACCTCACTTACACATTCGCTCACTTTTAATAATTATTGTATTCATTCTCCTCCATACTTTGTTACCCACTTACAACTTTTATTACTTCTTCATCTCAAACCTTGAACTTTGTGCAATATGGGAACGACAAGTAGTTGTGAGAAAGAGGCTATCAATTTGGTTCTGGGTTTTGGTTGAGCAAGTGCAAGAAAGTTCCGCATTTGGCGTAAGGAACTACAATTATAAACAGCCATATAAGTTAACTTCCAAATTTATGGATTAACACCCGCAACTGGTCAGATTTTTTAGTTCGGGTGACTGGTAAAACCCGGAAATGTTTTGTTTTTCTGTAATTTTTTTATCTCATTGTCCGGACCAATCCGTGGATTGGTTTCTCTCTATCTTTCTTTCTGTTAGTTTATTAAGAAAGGAAAAAAGGAGCTAGATGGCCACTCTTCCTTCCAGTGAAATACACGTTTGGGGAAGCCGCTAATTTTCCTTGCCAAAATAAAATGAACATGAAAGTTACTTTCCTTTAGTTTATGACATAAAAAATTACACCACGAAACTTGTGTAAAATGTTGTTAGCTAAGTTATTTGTAATGATTGAAGTTGATTTTGTTATTTTGAAGTAGATTAGTGTTGCCAAACCAAGCTACAAAAGAAATCACGAGTTAACTGGAGTAAATTAATTTCACTTCTATCTTCATTTTCTGTGAGGTGTTTGTATTATTTAATAGTCAGAGATCTCGGCAAGCATAAATTCAACATGTACGTGGAATAACTTCCGGTCAACATGGACGATGATTGATTGGTTTCTGGGTTTTGGGCAATGTTGTTAATTCCGGATCGCATCGTGCCCAACCAAAAAATCTGGAATAGCAGGATCGCGCTAACGGGATGCTGTATGATATAGAATACATTATAACATAAACATAAAAGCTTAGAAATAACTCAATTAACTCGCACCAAGCTAGAAACTAAAGAAAAATAGCTTGAACTTTTGAAATTTGCTATGTATTAGTATTAGGCTTTAATTGGGGTAAATGACCAATTCACCCCCAAACTTTAATATCCCACCCGGGATTGACTGGGATTGCGTGGGATGGGCATGTCAATCACCGAGATAGCGGGATCGCACGGGATCTCACGGGCATTGACAACACTGGTATAAAATACAAGAAATAACAGGAACACACGTTGGCGAGATTCTTAAATGCTTCTATCTTAAGTTGAGATCCTAAAGATTTATGCTCATGAAAAAATGTCTCATGATAACTATGAAAGACAACCATTTTGCTCCATTCTAACTGAATACTTTCTTTTGGCAAGAAAATATGCAGGGGAAGTGTACTACAGCAAATCAGACAAACAGGAGTCTAGACTAAAACTTCCAGTCCGGGTTAGAAAGTAGAAACATCCTCGGAAATCTTGTTTCTTTCCAAACGCACGAAAGAGTCTTTTTATCTTTTATCTATAAATTTCCTCCTCCTGCCTGAACACATGCTCCACTTTAATTGGCATTGTCCAAGACAAATTACAAATCCTTAAAGTTAACATCGGATTACAAATCAGAGCAGAGATGATCTGAATGAAACCATTGTGCAACGTTAACAGATAGGGCTTCATATGACCAAGTTAAGAGGATGTGAATACTTAGAAAGCCAAATAAATTCAGCAAGCGGAAAATCCATGTCGCATAAACAAGAATGTAGTACCAGTGGTTGTGCATCAACGGACATATCCGCACGAAGCATGTCCAAAATCTGCAGAACATAGTTTTGCAGCTCGTTATCTGGGTGAAGATACTTTAAACAAATTGCCTGCAAGCACAAATACAGCGGGTGTAAGCGCAATGTGAAATTTATAAGCCAAAGAATATAAGTACCTATGTTCTCTTTTAGTAATCAAACACTGTGCCTATATTCAAAACCTAATTTCTTAATAAATAACATGAGTTATTTACAAGAGATTGGACAGTAAGACCAGACATAATATAAAGCAAATTTTCGTCTGGTGCCATTAATCCAGTGGTTGTACCTTTTCACCTTTAATGTCAATGAGCAAACAGGAGAGCAGAACGCCCTAAGTCAAGATATTTCTTATTGGATTCTAGAAGACAGATTTTGCATTTCAGGGGAAGGGATATTTACTTAGTTGTGTAAACAATTTACGTGTTTACTCCTCTAAACCGGACTATTATTGACAATATTATTATCGGGAGTACTCAACCAGAATAAGAGGGGCAAGATTACTCAGGGGGAAGAGAAAACGTCAATAGTATTACCCAGGAGAAAATAAGTATATCACATTTCTTAATTGCTACCCACCTGTAAAAAGTAGACCCATGACAAAGCAACACCAACTCTTATTTCCTTCAATCGAGGTCCACTAACTGCAAGTTTACATTTGTCAAAAACAGTTCATCAAGCTTAGCAAATAGACTCAGCAGGATAAACAATTAAACCTTGACTTCATAAAATAGGGGTAGGCTAAATAAAACATAGCAACAGTCATCTGATTTAGCACATAAGTAACTCTTACTATTTGTAGCACAAATTTTGAGTAAAACAGCCGCATCATGTTGTTAGATCAACATATGCATACATGGGACACTTCATTTTCTGGAGTAGGGTACTCAAGTTCTTCATATAGTTTTAGATGAGTTGCAAAAGTGGAAATTTTTTATTATCATAACTATTTTTTGTCAAATATTGTGATTGAGACTTGGGAGTTACTGTGGACTGCGGAAAATCATTGATCATTAGGTATCATAGAAAGGAATTATATTCTTAGAGATGATTTTTTACATATCATAGAATTGGATAAAGGTCAACTAGAATCCAAGACATCAATCAATAGCAGAATTCGTACCTTTTGCAAATGGGATAGCCAAATGCTTCTGTAAACCACCATCAAGTTTCTTCGGAGTAACATGACTTTTTCCCCTTGGTTGCACCTAATAAATGATAATCAACTATCATACAGGAAAAACATAGCATACAGGAACTTAAACAGGACAAGGCAATACCTGTGCCTCAGGATTCATTCCAAGAGCAAGTAACGCTCCTAAAGCTTCAGCAAAAGAATCTCTTACAGATTTCACTGGATCATCAAGGGCCTAAAATATAAGAAATCGAAGAGTAATTATTTTAAAGAACTTTCTATTGAGAATAAGTACACAAAGATGGAACATGAAAATTTCAGAACCTTGACACAATAGGACAAACAGTTCTCTAGCTCTCCTGTCCCTAGGCCTGGCCCTCCAATATTTGCAAATGCCTTCAGACATCTAGCAGCACGTATTCTGACACTCAAAGATTTATCACCTACTCCTATGCGTGTAATGACGCGGAATGCCTCTGAATAAACTGCAGAAGAAGCATTTCCACCAGAACCTTCCAAAGCATTGTGAAGCATGTGCAAAGCCTCTTGTCGCACAAAATCCTAAAGCAAGTAGCAATTCAAAAATCGGGGAAAATTCTCTCCAACCCACAATATGGGACAGAATACCTACCTATCAAGCTCATTTTTAATCTCATTTTCACCCCTAGATTCTACATTAGTAAATTATTTAGTAATTAAAAGATCTCCTTAATTCAAGTATAGTCAATATTATAGTAAAACCTAGTCAAAAGAATTTTATTACAGTCAATTTTCCCCATATGTTGATGCATAAAACAAAACATTAGTTAATATTGATTCATATTTTATCAAAATGTATGAAATGTTGCATGTTGTGAAATACGTGGTACGGGTACCAGGACTGTCGTATGTACTTATACATACAAATTCGATTTTGTTGTTGGTAATACCATAATCATGTATCAAAATCTGAATAAATCGGTACCAACGTCTGGTACCGGTTTTTTGTTGGTACCATGATGCGAGACACTAAGACTAAGACGCCGTTGGTTGTTGGTACCATGATCAAGTGCCACATATTTCTACCAGAATAAACTGATACTAACGTCTGTTATCAGATTTTTGTTGGTACCATGATCATATGTGAAACACTACCACTCAGAGGTCGTTGGTTATTGGTACCATGATCACGTACCAAATATTTCTATATGATTAAACCGTTCCTAGGTCTGGTACCAGTTTTTTGTTGGTATCATGATGATGTGCGAGAAGACAACGTTATTTTGTGGAGAACACAACATTGTTTTATGGAACGGAGAAGATTTTTTATCAGTTATGATTTGGTAAGATGATTCCAAAATAAATCTATTCTAAAAATAGATTGTTACTATTAAGGAATTAGTTTTTTATGAAATAATTATTTCTAATTAATCTAAATATTAAGGGGTATGAATGTTAAGATTTGGGGCTGGGAGCAATTTTTTGGGGGCTAATAATAGTGATATTTTGTAAGTGCTTCTAATAGCAATTTTAAGTCGTACATTGGGACTGGAAGCAATAATCCCTAAAAAAATATCTCCGCGATTTCGCAGAGAATAGTAGGATTATAGGAGGACCAATATGAAAAGCCAACTAAATTCATTTGTTTCATATAAGCTCTGACCGCATTGCATAGATCATAAGAAAAATATAATAAGAAATCAAAGTGTGTTTAATGCTGTAGCAAGGAACCCGATTCCAAATTTCCAATTGTTTCATGATTTTATGTATCTTTTTAAATTGTTATTCCAAATACACTCCTGTATTGCTTTCTTCTCTTGATACATATTTCGGATTACCTATTTAACAAAAAGTTTTAAAATTTAAAAGAAAGAATGACTATGAAGCCTAACTTCAATGTTTTCACATCTATTTAAAAAAAAAAGTGTGTTAAAATTTACAAGAAAGAATGACTATGAGCCTAACTTCAATGTTTTCACATCTACTGTTCTCCAGTCTTCCAGATCTTCTCTATCATTTTACATAATCGTCTTCAAACTGCGTATTAGTATTTCAATAGAATTGACAATAAAACCGGAGATAGAAAAAGGCTCACTCCCGCTGGTATATCAGTAAATGGGGATCAGGAAATATACAATGAATTATGAAATTGAGTACCTCTGTGAATTTTAGAAGCTTTGCAACAATATGTGTAGTTTCAAGCATCCCAGAAATAATTCGTCTACCAAAATAGCGATACAACTCTGCCAAGCACTGAGCAGCCCCTGCAAAAACAGCAACAGATATTCAGTGATGTTCTCCATCAATGTGTGATTTTCAACACTTAATCAATATAGTTCCAAAAGCTGTCTCCAGCTCAAACAAATACTTCTTTTATACATCTGCACTAGTATATATTATCAAGATTCAAGAATATCAGAATGGCCAAGATGATTTTCTTGGCTGGTATCTTTCATTAAATAGAAAAGTTTTACAAACATAATTGCACAAAATAGAGTAAATTACAGTTTGATGCTATTATATAAACTTCTTTCTTTTAGATAGGTAAAATCAAATATTATTAAGAGAGAAAAAATGACGGACAGTACACATCGAATGTGTTAAAATCACAAATTAGACAGAAAATACATGAATCCTGAAAGTGAGGAAGAAGATTCATTACTGCTAGTATTGAACTCAAAGAATAGGGTCTGGGAGATAGAATTCTTGATTTTAAACTCTGAATGGTAAATGTCATCAAAGTATCTATTGTTCCTCTCCCTTCAAAGACACAAAATAACACACCAGGGAATCATATTCCAGAGAATTCTAGAATCTTTAACCTGAGGTTTCTATACCCATGCCGGATGATGTTCCCATCCCAAAGGTGAGCAAGTTGAAGCAGCAACTGTCTGAACTAATTACAGAAGGATCTTGGAGAGGATAAGCAAATTTTGGGATTGCAGATTAATTGGGATGAAGTGGCAGGAAAGTTGCAACTCTCACGCGCAGAATATATTGAGAAGGTTCTGAAGAGGTTCAGTCTTTAAGTTTAAGCTATATGACAGAGAGTCACCTACTACAGTTTAGGCGCATGCTCAAATACTGAAGTCCCCGTATGCTTCAGATGTATGCTAAAGTGAGCACAAGTCCAGAAATTGGCATCCTGTCTGCAAGTAATCCAGGGCAAGCAGCAATGGGAGGTAGTGAGATGGATGCTTAGATTCTTGGCAGGTACTACTGAGCGAAAGAATCACACTACATACTTGAACTTGAGAGGTATGGAATTATCCATATGTATGCTTTCTTTTTTTTTCTTTTCATAATGTCCACGCTATCCATATGTATGCTTGTCGAAGCTTTGATACCACTGAAGAAATCCATCTCATCTATAAGCACGAAGTTGTAGAGGGTTGTGGAATTAATCTGGTTGCATTAATTCTCTTACATTGATAAGTCCCTGTGTTTTAAAATATAGAACTTTGATTTGGCAGGATATGTTGACGCAGACTTGGCGCAAAGTGGTCTTGATAAAATAAGTACTGTTATGTATTTACTTTTGGTGGCATCTAAATTTCGAAAGATTGTGGCTTCGTCTGCGGCAGAAGCAGAGTATGAAGAGGTGACAGAGGTCAGCAAAGAGATGGTATAATTGTATACTTTCTGGTCTGAATTGGGAAAGAACAAGGATAGTATTAGCTACGATGATAGCCAGAGTACCATTTACTTGGCAAAGAATCTACTATTTCATTCCAAAACGTTCAACTGAGGTATCACTATTCACTACAATCTACATGCATTGCATATGTTACTTATCTCTAGGAGAGGAATGTCTTGCAGCTAGAGAAGACTCAAGAGATACCCTGCTGACAAGTTTACTACGGATGTGATCATAGAGAAATCGATATTATGCATGCATTTAACTGGCCTTAACTTGAGATTAAGGTTTGGCACTACCACGAATTTTTGGATTATCAGGACTCTAGTTATATGCTAGTTCAAGCTACAGCCTCTCGGTAAGAGGAGATTGCTGAGATTGGAGACTTCATGGAAGAATTTTGGCATAGGAGAAAATCGGACTGCCGTCCCATTCAAATCAAGATTGCAGTCCCATTGTCAGCATGCAAAAATTTGAGCTTTCTGTTGCGATATATCAGCAGGCGCCCTTCTGTATGCGCAGTTGAAAACATAGATTAAGCTCCAGTTTTCTCCTCCAAACATAGCCTCTTTGATACATTGTAACCCAAACAATTCTGAATATAGATCGGAAAGAGCAACCCAGAGTTTGATGGAGCATAAGACAGTTAGTCAAAAACATTGTAGGCCAAAATGATCTCTTCAAACAAGTATTCTACCTAAAATCCTAAATTATAGTGGTCGGGCCAGCATGGTGGCCGTGGCAGGCTTCTTATTGCTCGTTTCTAACCCTCTTGTATGAAATATTTAATTCCAAAGAATTGGCCTTAAGCCATGTCAATAATGTCAGAGTGGCTAAGATGATTTCATTGGCTTGGATATTTCAATGTACAGAAAAAGCTACAGCTACAAACTCAAATAACAGCCTAAGGAAAATATAGAGGATCCCTAGAATCTTTCCTGAACATATGACTCTCCTAAAGTACATACGAGTTGTTAAGGTGATAACTGATAATATCCCAAAGAATGCTCCTGATTAACATGTAGGAGTATATTGGCAAATAGGGAGCAGCGAGAACATGAACTCTTTTTGGTTAAATTGTTACACCCTCTTTTAAAGAACAATATCTTGAATGAATTCATTTAAGGATTTTGATACTAAATGTCTGGGTTCTCAGAGAAACTTAAAACCTATTCGAACAATCATCTGACACACACAGAGGCATATTTTATAGCTAAAAAAACAGAGGAATACAACAGCACCTGACCATCTTTCTTAAAATAAATATCCACATACCAGCAACTTTTTGGGCATCATTCTTCTTGCCATCAGCAAGAAACCCCTGAAGGCTGCTTACTCTAGAATATATCGAAATCGCATCACCCTTCAGTATGGTCTTCGCCATCGCCACTGAAGCCAAATGCCTCACCGGCCTACGTGCTCCTAGAACCAGCAGAGAATAAAGTGCATCCTCACATTTCCTTTGCCACAGCAGTATAGATTCCTAGAAACAACAAACACATCACCAATAAATCTCTATCCTTTTCCCCGTACAACAAACGAAAACAAAAAAATCAGTCTAAATTGCAAATATAGAACCCATCCAATGATCCAACTGCTACAACTGCTAACTATCACCAAAGATGGACACTTTTTCGAAACGGAAACACCAACTACAACTGGAATTGAACATTTTGATCCCTTTCACACAATTACTCTTACCAATTACACAATTTTCCAGCTCAATATCAAATAATTTCTACACTACAGCAACTAATATGAACCGAATACACTAATTGAAGTGAAAAAAAGACAACCTTTGGCTCGTCCTCAATGGCAGGAATAAGATCAGAGAGAAGGTCGAAGCACATGATCGGGTCGGGCGGTTTGTGAGCGGCGGATGCCACTATCGATTCGAGTTGCACCACCAGTACGCCGAATCTGGATAACGGCGCATTCTCAATAACGTAATTGTTCTTCGGCATTTTCGGTGATGAGACGAACTATGCGATTGATTAGTTTTCTATCACTGTGATGTGATCTGAGAGAAGAAGAAGAAGAAGAATATGCCGATGGGTTTTGGCATCACTGGTGTGTCTAAACGTTTTGCTTCTGCCTGGTTGATGGAATCTGTTAATGTACCTGCAAGATGGATCTATTCTGCTTAAGAACCCATGGTACCATGGTGCTTAACTTATTGAATCCACCCGGTTGGACAGGTTCGACCGGTAATTTTCAGAGGCCCGTGGAAAAAAATCAAATCTACACTTCAATAACTACGTAGAGTCGGATAATTTTGGCAAAGTGATCACTAATTTGTTCGTAATGAGTAGGTAAGAATAAGAATAAAGCAAACTGATAATAAGATAGAAACTCATATGGAAAACTAAAAAATGTAAAATTGCAGGCTATAGGGGAGGATACTATCGTCATTCTTATGATGACTATAACCGGATTAGTATAGTTATGCATCAATCTACCTAACTCGCCATCTAGTTTGTTGTGGCTTATTCAAAAACTAAAGTTCAATTTCGTAGAGAAAATGACGTAACTCCATCTGGGAACCAAGCCAATTTGGCTTCATGCACTATTCTCCAAAGGAACGAAAAATCATATGCCTGCAATATTTTCATGGGTAATCCATAGAAAATTGACGAGTGTTCATTGGCCATGATTCAGTCAATACGACTACCTTCAATTGCAAATTTATCACTTCGAACACCACATCGTAACCTACCATGAGCAATAT
>JAYMSR010000679.1:0-12741 GCA_036897825.1 Plantago rigida | reverse complement strand
ATGTCGAGACGGAGGGAGTAGTATTTGAACTAAGTTCTGGACTGGACCAAGATACAAAAATTTACCAATACAATTCGCAATACCATTCCCGTATGGAAGATAGGGAGTTTCAAATAAGGTAGGTCAAAATGTAAAATCAAATAAAAGTCGAGGACCAAAACTGCAGAAACTCCTAAAAGAAGGGGCAAAAGTATGAATTCTCCAAATTAATTTATCATTCAGATCCTTCTCTACCCGCTTTATCCACTGCTAAAACCCAAGCAACTGAGCAAGCAAGCAGTAGGGTTTATAATTCATCATCATCTCTTCCCCAAATCAAAATTCCTAATCCCTAACCAGACAACTCAACCCAATCCAACAATGGAGCAACCTTCACCACCACAAGACCCAACCACGAGCACCAAATCAAAGAAATCCAAGACCAAAAATATGCCAAGCCCTCAGGAGCTGGTAACCCACTACGAGAAGCAGGGAATGGACACTCGTGAAGCCTCACACAAAGTCATTCAGGACTTGCAGGGCGCTCTTTTCCGAGTAATCTCCGCCAATCGTGGCCGTAAAGGCGGTGACTCGCCGGAAGTCGCCTCAGCGAAGCTGGACGCTATTCACGCGCGGTTGGTTCAGGTCGAAATGAAGGTCGATACGAAGCCTAGTTATCCTCAGGCACTCGGTATCGGTGTGGCTTCGGTTGGATTGTGGAGTGGTGTTTGCCAGGTGTGGAGTGCTGTTAAACGGGTCACTTCTTCTTCACCTGATTCTTAGTAGTGTAGAGATTGCTTTATTGTGTTCTGATTCGTTTTGCTAGCTGGTATGATTATGAATTCTCTGTTTTTGAAGTCCCTGTGCAATGAGGAATTATATTGTTGCGGCTTTTCTGGTGATGTGATTGTGTTTAACAGCTGTTATCTTCTTCCCAAGTGACCAAGATTTTGCCTCAACATTCTATCGTTTCATTATTGACTGACTCGACTCTTTGGGAAAGAAAAAAACGGTTTCTTCTAGAATTAGGAAAGATTTATATATTCCGTGTAAATTGTGTGAGTATGTCGAAAACCTGTGGCTGGGAATGGAATGAAGTTCTCTAATCCTGGAAGAACTGATTTTTCCTGAGAATTTTACATAATAGTTTCATATCCTGTTCAATTCGGCTCTGAGCTTGACCGGAGCTTGTTTGATCCACTGGTAGAAACATGTGATCAAACACAATTTGTGTAGTCCGTTCGCCTGTGCGGTAGTAGATGGAATGCACTGTGTTAGTCTGCATTGCATCGTGTTAGTTTGTTTCTGGGCAGAAATGCAGACGCCACATTTCATCTCTCAACGTGAAGAAACTAACTGTGCATTTCGTTCAGTGACAAATCCCATATTACCTTTACCAGTACCAACAATGAGCATTGCATCCTTACAGGGAAGTCCTTCCCTATAGGTATTTCAATGATTTACTGAAGTCACTATCTGTGAGCATATGTTTATGCTTTTCCCCTGGTTTGATGCAATGACAACATAAACAAGTGTATTAGAAGAAACCAAATCAACGATCTTTTGATTCTGCATCTACGTGTTCTTTTTTAGGTACACAATGTGTTCTTCCACAGACAGTATTTCCCAGAAAGCTAAGAGTTCTATAAGCAGAAATCAAAATGCTTCAATACATTAGGCTAGTAACACTAGTAAGCAAGCACTGAGCTACATATTTACAATAGAGTAGTACTACTGTTCTACATCTGCTTCAACTTTTCAGGCCCATGTTCCTTCAAGCAAAGGCTTGATCGGAACACTCTCCCCAAACATCTTAACTAAATCCGAACACTCCTTGGTCGCATCCTCCTCCTCCTGCTCCCCCTTCAACTCCAGCCCCAGCTCCTCCTCCACATCATACGAAGCCGATATCTATAGAAACTCACCCCTCATAGTTCAAAAAATCCGGCGGATCAGCCAGATTATACCTCAGCTTTCCAAACTGCCCCTGTATATGCGCCGGGAAAGAGGCCTTCCTCTTGTTCTGCAGCCCTCCGAACCCTGACCGAGAAGAAGACCCTCCGTGCTGGTCCGGATTCTTTATTTGGATCAGAAACGACGCCTCCCGAGCTATGTTCAGAGCTTCTTGGGGCTGGTCCTCTTCACCTTCTGGTGGATACTCGAGCTTGTAGACTAAATGGGTGTGCATTCTTTTCTCCGGGTTGTGCCGGAGGATCCTGTACACTCCTTCGCCTGCCGCCCTGCAACCTGGTTGGTGCCGGTGACCTCGTGTTGCAGTATCATATTCTTGCTCTTTCAGGGCGTTCTTAATATCCTCCGGTTTCGTCATTACCATCTGGACGAACCCCCAATAGGGTCGGCCCCTACTTTTCTTGGCAGGATCAGGCAAACTTTTCCGACCCATCAGGATCAATCGAAGCAGCGGCTCTTTCTCAATGTTCACCTTCTCGCTACCATGTCCACCACCACCACCTTCTTTACCGGATTCGGAATCCTGCTTCTCCTCGACGGGCCTCTCACCGGACTCGGGTCGCAAAACGAGGTACAAGCGTTGAACATCTGCTTCACCGTGCACCTCCTCTTTCTCAACTTTGGGCCTGTAGAAAAAGAAAATTTCCCCTCTTTCCTGCTCACAACATAACCATATTAAGCATCTACAAGAGAAAGGAATTGACACACAAATGTATGCTTGACCAAAATTGAGGTGCTATGAATCTGGTACCTGAATTTCCACACTGGTCTGGTCTTGGTTTCTTCTCCTTGTCCCATTTAGAGCACTTTCTGTTTCTTTTATCTTCTCCAAAGAACAGAGACTATAAGGAGTAAGTTTTGTCCTAGTTTGTAATGGTAACTTCTACATCTTTTGATCACTTGAAATTTTAACAGTAACGGGAGAGAGACACGTATCATGTGAAGTGAAGAATCACTGACACGTGTGCTGTTCTGATCTCATTCTCACTTTTGGTTCCACGTTAGGTGTATTCTTCTTTTCTCTTTCCTGAACTAACTGACATGATATCCTAGCTTCAGAAAGCTCGGCTCGTTTGTTGTTCTATTTCTACTTCAATGCAGCTCCTTCAAACTTATAACCCTTCCACTTAGGTTTTATACAATGCAAGCCAAGCCGAATTATACCAAAAGCTCAGTTCGTTTGTTGTCCTGCTCGCACTCGTATTTTGATTTGAATTACCTCTAAACGGTATCTACTCCGATTTTATGTGAAAGAAAGAAAAAAAAACGATTCTTTGACACAAATATTTCCTAAGTTCTCATTTTCCATATATCTCCATCAATGTGAAGGATAATTAAAGGGGTCTTAATAAAATTGGCTGAAGTCCTAAAGAAGTAAATTAAGATGGAACTCCATTGATGAACTTGTGTTGCTAGCATATGCAAGTTCCAATTAATTCCAATTTCTTGAGCTTTAATTTCCGAAAAATTACTCAGATTCATCAGCATGGTTCCCAGATGATGTTTAGTTAGATTAAGATGAAGAGAAGAGATGATGAGCTGGAAGAAACCATCTAAGTTGGCACAGTGATTAAAGATAAAAAAGAAGGAAAATAAATCCCATTCTACAACCAAAATATAATATCAACAACAAATAGACTACGTTTGTTGCCCCTGTTTAAGCAAAAGTGTGAACCTAGCTCGTGCACACGAACGTCTAACAGTTCCTCCCCTATGTCACAAGTCTTTAGAAGCATTACTTAGGCAAGCAGCAGAGTTTTAATCTAAGTTACAATAACCAGGGACACAAACCCAAAAAAAAAAAAAAGAAGAGAAGAAGAAAGTAAAGCTGTAATGGAACTCGATTTTGTACATGAAGAAATAGATTATTGCCAAAATCAGTAGTTTAGGAGCTAGATCATCAATATTTGATTGATCCAGGTGTTGTTTATTCACTTCAGTGAGAATCATGATCACCATGATGATATTTTATCCCATGTTGTCATTAGATGATCTTGAAGAAGAGTCCTGGACCTGTTCGATCTGGCGAACCACTTCTTCCAGCTCCAACCTGTCGTCCGCGTCCTCCTTGCAGCAACCTATTGCAATCTGCAGCAGCTTCTCCATTTCTGGCTTGCAGGTCGTGGGTGCGCTCATTTCTTTGTCAAACACTTGTGCGGTGTTGGCACTTGCCTCCCAAGCTATTTCATTGATCCATCCTGCTAACTCTGGCCCGTATGGTCCGGACCCTTGGTCCAGGTGCTTCCCCACGTACTTGCCGGTGATTGTCTCTAGTATCAAAACCCCCAAGCACCAGACATCGGTTTTCTTGGTCGTACGGCCTTCTTGGACGTATTCTGGGGACTTGTAAGCTACCAGGATTTGTGGAACTTGGTTTGGGTTCACCACTGGGACAAGACTGTAGTCCATCAATAGCGGGTTGTAGTCCCTGTCCAAAAGCACATTTGCTGATTTCAGGTGTCCGTGGGGAACATTCAGGCTTGGAAGCTCAGTTTGGAGATAAAGTAGACCCTTCGCGATGCCTTTTATGATCCTTAATCTTGTTGCCCAGCTCAATCCAGGTTGCTCGTCTGAGTGTTTTCCTACATATTGGCAAGCCAAGTTCTTGTAAAAGTTGAGATTTTCCAGTTTATGTGTTATTTAACTAGTTCAAAATAGGCTTCTAGAGATGATCCTCATAAGCATTTACTTTTTTTTGCAGTTTTAATGATCCAGAATCATTTGCAAAGAGACATTGCGTCTTATTGAAGAGTTGTTGGCAAGAAATGTTGAAAGAAAACTGACCATGAAGGTTCGCGGCTAAGCTTCCATTGTGCACAAAGTCGAAGACCAAGAGCTTTTCTTCCTTACGATACAAATAGGCGACTAGAGGCAATAGGTTCGGGTGTTTGAGCCTTCCAATCCTCCTCATGTGCTCATGGAAATCTTCCTTCGCAATGTTATTCATTTGCTTGAACCTCTTTACAACTAGCGCCTCTCCGTCCACTAACACAGCCTTATAAGACGCTCCAAAGTTCCCACTTCCCAACACTTCAGCTGACGCCCTCATCAGGTCTTGCAAGTCAAACTTTTGCCTGTCGTCCCTCACGAAAGTCAGTTTACCAGGCTGATGGTGATCGACTTTCTTTGGTGGGGAAGCTCCAGCTGCTGCTGTCTCAACAGAGGCAACAAGGCTGGGTGCTGCCACTCCGATGGTTGCTTCGTCATCGGATGGCATCACGACTGCTCTCCCTAGCTGTGGTGTTGGGTCCTTATTCTTGCGTCTGATGAAAAACCAAAGTAATAGCAGCAGGAGCAAGAACAGCACAACACATATGATGATTATGGTCGTTCTTGCACCGGATGACATGCCCTGACTTGAATCTGCTTCACCTGTGGGTTGGCCATCGGCAGGATGAAGATTCGGTTCTGCATCAGGTGGGGGAATAGTTGGATCACATGCTGACCCTAAAGGTCTCCCACATAGAGCTCGATTACCTGCAAAATGATAAGCCGTCTTAACTAAAGTAACATTCAGATAGATTATTGAACTGTTCGGAATCTTGTTCTCATAATTCAAGTACCTGCAAAGGAGCTTGGATCCAATCTCGCTAATGGGGCGGGAATAGGACCTTGTAATTGATTGTTGGAGACATTTAGGTTCGTGAGAAATTCAGAGCTGATGGCAGGTATGGTTCCTGTGAATTGATTGTTCTCAAGTCTCAACTCGATAAGCTTAGGCGATTCCAGGGACGCAGGAATGTTCCCGGTAAATCTATTGTTCGCTAGGTGAACTTTCTTCAAAGAAGTCATGCCCCTGAATGCATCTTCCACAATCGTCCCTGAGAACCTGTTATTGGACAGGTACAATGATTTCAGGGCTCCAACTCTCCTCCAATCAGGCATTGGACCCTCAAAGTTGTTGTTCATGAAGCTAAGAGCCCTCATGAAACGTAGCGGTGCAAGGGCATCAACATCAATCTGGCCCTGGAGGTTCATGTTCTCGAGTTGCAGGCCCCATACGTAGCCATTGTAGCAAAGAACGCCAGTCCAGTTGTCCTGGATGATGTTTCCAGAAGGACACGGTTGGACGGAAGGGTTCCAGTTGGCTAAAGCAGGGTCTGCATTCGCCAGGGAACTTTTGAACCTTAATAGAGCTTGAGCCTCGACCTCAGGTTGGGCCAGGACAGATAAAGCAGTCGAAAGAAGCAGCAGCGATACGAAAGCTGTTATGAGGCGGCTTGGGCGCACAGAATGGGCTGCCGCTTGCGCGCCCATCGGCATTGCTGTTAATCCTGATGGATTAACTAGTAGTTTTTGGTTTCCCAGAAATGTTTATCTATGTGTATGTATATAGATGTTTTGTGTTAGGAAATGTGCATGGGAGGGAGGAGGGAATTGCCAGAGAATAGTTTGTTGATATGGTACTTTTCCCTCTATCTCTCTCTCTTCTGGTTTTTTTTGGGTTCTTTTTATGAGAGAGAGAGAGTGGAACAAAGAAAGCAGAAGAACATTTGACAGCATTTTTGTGAGATAAGAGATCTGTAGTAATTTTTTGGTTAGTTTAAGGAGTGATTCAACGCCTTTTGTGGAGAACGTTTATGTGCCAGAGATTCACTCGGTATGCCTTTAGTTTTTATCATATTTTCCAACCATATTCTTTTCCCTTCTCTATGTTTATTGTCCTATATAAAGAAGTAAAAGACCTAATATTTGTCCGAATCCCATACGCTTACGTACCAAGTACAAAGGGATTCATATATACCTTTAAACTCGTTATTTATTCAATTATTTGGTAATCAATTTGAAGTTCAAACTTGAGTTGAGTATTAATAACGTGAATAGTAACTAAACTGAAGGCTAAATTTTAATATTTAATGTTTGACATTATTAATTATGACTAGAAACTCAAGTGTGTTTTGAACTTGTGATACATTAATAGCAACTCAATTGTTGCCGGTAATACACCGATAACCACTATTTTTTCACAAAACTATCAGCTCAATTGAAAATTCAAACATGCGGATAGGAAACTTTGACATGGACTCTTATTGACTAGACTAGATACAACCATACAATGCTAGCTATGAGAGTAATTCAGTATTCTATCACTCTTCAATGATGTTAGATAGCGTCCATAACAAATGTAGTATGAAATTATTTTGTTGGAAATACTATAAATCAAGATGTTATATCTTTTTTGTAAATCGTTGTCTTTTCATTATTTGAAATAAATGGTCACACCATGGTAATTTGTGCACATTCTTTTAGTTGTAACTTGTGAAAATAAATGTTCCTTGCCCAAGTTCCCAAGTTCGTTTGAATGATCGGCTTAATTCGAAAAAGATCAGCTCAGTGTTTTGTTTATCCATATTTATTAGTAAGAGGCCAAAATTTATGGTGCGTATGGGTATATACTCAGCATTATGCTTGATGTAAGTTTTGATATTTAAGGTATATGCAATCTACAAATTATACTACTTCACAATTTAAACTACTCATATCATTGAATCATATATCCCGACCCTCTGGGAAAAAATCCAGTGTTGACCTTTTGCTAATACGAAGACACCTTTTGATATTCCGTCTAATGGGTGTATGTTGTATGCTTATTGCGCGGTCGTTTGTTCTTTCAGAGAGATGGGAACGAGTCGAACGATGAAGCATGGGGACGAAGAAGATGAAGGAGAAACAGGCATGACCTGCCTGAGGTTATTCCTCTTCGCATTATCTTCTCAAGGAGAATTTCAGATAAGTTTACTTCTCATTTACTATACGTAATCTGAGACTTGAGTCCAAGTATACTTATATGATCGATCTATAGAAAAACTCCACCTGCTTCATCTATTCCATACATCACACAAGAAGATAGATATTTGATTCATGAAATAGGATGTGATATGCCTTGTGACAGAGAGCAAGAAAAGTTCATAAAACAAGACAAAAATCATTGTATTTATTTATATAATGAGTTAAATAACCCATGTAAGTTTCTGCTAGCTACAAGCCTACCATGACTTTCTTCAAAATTTCACATTTACATGTCAAATTGCTTTCATACACTTAAGTGGATAGGATCAAAGAAATCCACTTCACTTCACGAACAGAACGTTGGGAAATTTAGGACTGCTGAACAACACTTGAGAAAGGTGCATTGTATCACCAACTCATGTCCATCCTTCAAATCTCCAGATATAGCGAGCAGACATTGCCATTGATGACGCTTCCTAGCTTGATCTAATCTGCATCCATCAAATATAACCAGTTTTACATTTGCAGCAGCTTATTTGCAGACTTCTGAAGCACCATCGCTCACATGACTTTAAGTGCCTTTTATGCATTAGATATTGTCAATCTGATTAGTGGAAGCACCACGTTTTGATATCTTGCTTAATATGTAGCCCATAGCAACCTTGGCACCCAAACTTGAATGACCTCTAGACAAACAAATAACACCACCGACTAAAATTAAACCATTGGTAATGAATTTGCTCGACGGCTTTCTTGTGAGTTTCCTCATTTTGCGTTTGCAAGTTCCAACTTGCTGATCAATGCTTTTTGTTGAGTTCTCAGGAGCAACAGAGCTGGTCACACCATTTTTCACTTCAAATTCAGTCCGGACCTATTTCAAATTAAATCAAGTATTGAGTGACACCGGAAGTTCAGAATCTCAAATCGAGAGTCGCTTAGAGAAAAGAATATTAAATAGAGCTAATACACATCAGCTAGAGATAGCAGATAGCAGTGACATTGATTTACAGAAACTGTGCACCGTGTGCAAAATTTTCTGAAAATGAGTGTCTACAAAAATTGTGTTTGCAGATGTTCCAGTTATAGAAGAGAAGCCATAAGCTACTTTGGAGTTTGGACAACTTCATTTCCAGCTTCTAGAAGTATAGTATGATTCTTATTTTGAACACTGAAATTGTTTTATCAGAATAAGTAGAAATTTGTTTTAGCAAAGTGGTACAGATACCTGCTACATAACACTTGAAATTTGCAAGAAATATGATGGATCGTCAACTTGCTTTAGCTACAATAAATCAATAGTATGATCTGTTTGCATAAACAGTTGCCAAGCATAAATTATAAATGGCATCATTACCAGGAACTATCATTACATAAATCACCTAACAATATTGTCCTGATTCAAGAGGATTTATAAAACAACCTTATCTCAATTAAACCCCCATTTCCCCATGGTAGATATATTGCCATCAGTTTACATGATTGCTAACAGTGCATGCGGTCTGATACAGAATATTGACACAGTACTCCAAAGTCCTAACAAGCATATATGGGTTAAGCGGCTAAAATCACAGTTCATGGAGATGTGTGCTCAGATTCATATGTTTGACTTGAACTGGAGTAAGTGCACAAAATTCAGGTAGTGTATATTGAATTTTTTTAATATGCAGATTATAAACTTGGATAAATTAGTTTGGCCAAAAAAGGGAAGAAAGAAAAAACAATCTTATACTCAAGAATGGAGAACAAAGAACTGGGCAGATTGGATATTTTTAATGAGGCTGGTTTTTTTTTCATTCAAGTTGAGATGGAAATTTTAATGAAAACAACAAGGAATATGCCCAACAGCCCAAGTCTACCTTAGTCAGTATAAAAAGAAGAAATAATCCTGTTGAGATGATTCGATGCCCCAAAACAACGCAAAAGTGAAACTACATCATTACCGTTTGAATATATGTGATGGCACTAGCAGTTGAATTTAATTGGTGCTGCATTCCAGAAGAGTATTTATGAAGAGCATCGTTCATCTTGGAAACGTAACTCCATATGCCTTTCGCAAAGGCCAATTTCGCCATGTCCACATTAAGACCCGCATCTTCTTGGTGCACCATCATGACCTCAGAGGCATTTCTATCAGGCACTGTAATGCAAGGATCCAATACAAAACAACGGTTAGATGGCTGACGCACCTCAAGGGGAAAAAAGACGAGATTTCATATCTCATACTGTACAGAGACCTTCAATATGAAAGGAGAACAAAAAACTTCTCCTATTTTCCTAGTTTATTTTACCAACATAAATGAAACTGAAAGTTTTTGAGACATTTCATGCATCAAACTGGTATAAGTATAACATCCTCAAATCCTGACTAAGAATGGCTTTAACACCAAAGTAAAAGGCTTTCTTCCGCAAAAATAGCATCATAAATTGCTCAGTGAATTTTACACAGATACCTAGTGAAACAGAATCGAATATCAGAATAATAGTGATGCAAGTTACCTAGCCACACTTCCGCATAAAACTTATTCACCTTGACAGCCATGTTCAAAAGGCTATCTCATAGATAGTTTTTGTTAAACCCGTACACTAAACAAATATTACAGTAACATGTTTACGATTTTGTTTCTAGTTGCACGATTTCAAAAGTTTCTTTTGGTCCAACTAACATAATTTTGTGTATACAAAAATATATTTGGTTTATAGAGATGGAGATTTTCCACTCCAAAGAGATAGAGAAGGGGCAAGAAAGACAGCTGTGAGTTAACAACTTCCAATGCAAAAATGTACAACTGTGGACTGTGGTTAAGCTAGATTGTCAAAAACAAAGTAATAAAAGTAGGAACCTACCTTTCCTGATTCTCCAGCCAGATCTATAAACTCCAGCCCTTACGTACCTTTTCTGTCTTGGCGCCAATGGATGTTCACATTCCTAACAGCAGTAGCATAAATGTATCAGTATAAAATCGTCCATAGAAGATCAATGGAAAATTTAGAGAAAGTTCTTAACTTAAAAAGCAAGATGGTACTGAAATCTACTTAAAAGAAGTACATTCTTCTAGAAAAGCCGTCAACTAATAATCAAATAGGAATAGAACTAAAAAGGGTAAAGTATCAGCATAATCTATGAGTAATTCAAGGGAAACAACACCTGGCATAACAATATACCCACTCAACTTCCCATAACATTCCAATATGCCATCTAGTTAAATAATGATCACCTCGAGCTGATCAAGAGCCATTCAGTGTTTCAAATAACACACTGAATAGCAAAGCATGTAATTTACAACTCACAGCCCATACCACCAAAACGTAGGCAACAGTAATTGAAGGAATTTCCATAAAGTCGACAAGCACCAAGTACTTAGTAAATAAACTACAACACTAACTAAACAAGGCATTCCCCAACTTGGTAAAGCACCAGGTCATTCTAAATCTAGCGTAGAATACACAAAATCAACTGAGCAACAGCTTGCCAAAGGTCATAAAATGGGACTACACGGAAACACAAGCATAAATCTGCAAATAGTAAATATCGTTGCGAACACAACAACCAATTATCATTGTGAAACGAAATACTAAAAAGTGGAGCGGGCAGGGGGGAAAAAGGATAATATCATGCCATTGCACTTAACAACTTCCACACCTTATTAAAGCAGTAATAAGAACCATCCGTCCCTTGCCAAACCCTCCAAGCCAGTACATACTCCCTCGGAGTCAGAAACGGGAACTTCTTAATAGTACGCCCGATTTCAATCCCACTGCTCTGGTCCATCATCAACTGTTCGTGCTCAACCACGGTCTTGTCCCACTGCATCCTGTAATCGTTATCCATATAAAACTTCAGCAGCACCTCAACCGGACAGTCCTCAAAATTCGTCACACTCAGATACTTCAACGGCCCACCATCCTGCAAACACACCCATTCAATCACCAAACACAAAAATAATCCCAAAGCTTCTACAGACACATAATGAAAAGAAAAAGAAAAAAAGTACCTTGGGTTTGCAATACTTAGCCCTATACGCAAGGGAATTAGAACTCTTTTCGATGACGTTTTCCCAAACCACATCGGCGTTAGAAGGCGAATTCTCATCAAGGCTTTCGATCAAATATTTCAAATCCAAATCAGACACCAAAGCATCATTTCTAACGCAACACACACAAAACAACAAATCAGATAACAGTTACAAACACATACAGGAACTGAAATAGAAAGAGGGAGATTAATTACTGAAGAGGAGTGAGAGGCGATTGAAGAATCGGGTGTGGCGTGGAGGAGGCGCGAAAGCGGGAATAGAGCGCCCGGTAGAGGAAGATGATGATTAGAACAGCTAGGGTCCATGTCCATGTCCATGTATCGCCATAGTCAGTCCAGAATTGGTTTTGATCATCAGCAGCCATGGATGAGCTGAGCTTGATTTGGTTTTGGGACCTCAAATCCCCCAAAAATTGAATCAACCAAAAAAAGACAACTTCTTCTCTGGTTTTCTCAGCCGCAGATAGAGCTGCTATTTATACTTTTATTGATATCGTCGCGCTCGATTGCCACCCAATACTTGAAATTCCAGATTTACCCTCCGAATTGAAGGGGCATCACTTGATCACCTCGCACGTGTATGGATGGGATGGATACTAGATTCAAAGGGATAAGAAGAATCCCTGATTTTAAGTAACGATGAGGTACAATAACATTTCTGTCCTTTTCATGTTTTTTTTAAAATTTGCGGAGCTATCCACGCACAAGTCATCATTGTATTTCCGAACCATTAATTTTTCCACCACTCACATGAATGAATGTGTTGCAGTCGAGTACTCTCACAATTCTTATGGAGATTAACACACTGGGACAGCAAATACAACTAGTTGTGATCACATCGTAATTCATTATTTTGAATTTTTCATAAATGATCTGTACTTTTCAAGTCATTCGATAGCTTCATGCTCAATTTAACAGCAACATTTCATTATAGTAGATTTATGTCGTTATACATTTGTTTCTTCTTTATTTATTGTAAAGAATATCAAAATAAATGAATTGTGATCTATACATATGTGGTCCGGCTG
>JAYMSR010000678.1:0-12762 GCA_036897825.1 Plantago rigida | reverse complement strand
TATAAACATCCTCTCATGATCATGACTCATTATGTTTAGGCCCATTTGAACTTGGGCTCAAACTTAGGCCCAATGTAGAATTAATGGGTACAACTTGTACCCAGCACCTTTCTCTCCAATCCGTTTTGTTTTCCTTTCGTTCTCCAGAGTGAGTACTTGATCTCAAAAAAAGAACTAGTGAGAACTAGCACGCACAGCTCTTACGAATATACATGAATTTGGTAACCCTTAGTCCGAGAATTCCCTCTGTGATCTTGTTCAGTTGCAGGTAGGTTTATCAGTGTTTTCCAAATCTTTCTCACCTGTGGCTATAGCCTGTATGTTAAGAGCAAAAGGGGTTTTAAATTTTAATTGCATAATGCTCTACTATCTTCTTCTTCTCCACTTTGATTATTTAGAGTCCTGTCTTCAAGAAATTAAATTGAGGTTTAGTTTCTGTAATTCTTGGCCAAAGGTAGTAGCTTTTTACTGTTTCATTTAGCTTAATTAATTTATAACTCCAGTCAATGGAATCCCTGACTTACCTTTGGCTTTTGGGCATTACAGCTTTGGTTTGGCCATCTCCTATCTTTATACCCACACATACATTTACCTTGCTGTAAGTAAGTCCTCTTGTAATTACAACAATCTGTGTTTGCAGTTTGTTAATTGTTCCTTCCTTCGTTTCACACACTGACACACTCTACTCTTCTCCTTGTTCATGCATATTGCCTATGTGACTATATTATTGTCTGTTGCTCAATAGTTTCAAAAAAAGATTAGATTTTTGTCTTTTAATGGGGCTCCTGGATCTACTAGGGAGATTATGCAGTTTCAGTAGAGAAGATTAGTCACTGTTTACTACCCAAAAGATTAATGTTATGTAGTCGTTCTTTGAGTTGTTAGTTGTTACATTGTACTCTCCTTGCCTCGTTAAATTGTATATGCTTTCATTTGGATAGATTTTTTAGAAGGTATGTAGAATGTGTACGTGTTTATTGGTCTTGTGGTAGTGTCTAATAATAAATGTGATAGATAAAGTTTGCCAAATAAGTAAACTTATAGAATTGATTGCGGCAGGTGAAAATGATAATACATTGTATTAGGCATTAGCGTATAGAACTGATTGGGAATTTGGGATCCATATCTTCGGCATCCTGCTTTTCACACATATTCAGTGTGTCCAGCCATCAGAACACTAAAACTATTCATAACATGTGTCTAGGTTAACTATGTATTTCTCTCAACATTAATTCTTGAAAAAAGTCACTCCACGAGTCAATCGGACCAGGCAAGCACCAGTGCACACAATCATTATAAAGTACCACGTTTGCATTTAGCGGATGCCCGTATTTACTAGGATGTCCATCCGGCCTCAACATCATGGCATTCATCGCATCAAGCACCCTGAATTTACCACTATTTCTCCCACCTGCTTCATTTGCATTCTTTAACTCCTCTAACTGTATCATACGAAATTTCATAGGATACTCCTCGAAGACTACAGTCTCGTTCCTCTTAAGTGGTCTTGTTCTCGCACAATCCCCTCCCTTATCCCACTCCCCGCCCTCAAAGTGAGATGGCACATAGGTCCTGAGAAATGTCAGTCCATTATAGTTAGGTGCGTCCTTAATGGCCCTAAATGCTGTTTGGAAGGCCAATCGGTAGCTGAAGTAATATGACATGTGGGTGATGTTGGACTCGGGACAGTACAAGCACCCAACAAGGCTGTTGTTGAGGTAGAAGTAGGAAGGTCGTAAGAACCACTGTCCAGCCGAAAGGACCACGAAATCAGCCCCTTCGATTCTGCTAGTCCAAACGGGGTTGGGCTCGTCGAGGTTGAGACGAAAAGCGCTATTTGAGTCATCTGGATCTGTGTTTTGTTGATTCACCAAGTAGGGCGACCAGGACATGGACAAGTTAAAGTTGTGTTCTATGTACACGTAGAATTTGTTTTGCTCTTCTGGGCCTGATAGTTCTAAAGGATATTCAACCTGATATATCACCAAAGAAACACAATTGTATATATTACTGTAAGATTGTGTTCGCATATATTGAAAATATGAACTTTCAGTGGGAAAATTGGTTAAATACTAGTAAAAACATAACATGGAATTATATCTTTGCTACATAAAAGTATTCAGCTAAACTATAACCTTAATCTTGAAGTGCAGAGTTGTAATTCCAAGTGAACTACCGCATAAAGTCCAATTTCAAATATATTTACCAAAATTCTGCATATATTAATTTCCCCAATTATTTAGCTTTGTTTCACAAAACAATCGGATAAAAGTGACCGGTAGCTTATCAACACCTTATAATGCGTTAAACACACTAACAAAGCAAAAGGTCAAGAATGAAAAAATGCCAGCATGTATAAGATCTTAGCATACATACCCTTGACAAGAGGCAAATCAAGGACTGCATATGATTCCTAGCGACAGAATCACCAACAAATGCCATGTACTTCCCTCTTACAAGCTCGAAAAACTGGATCGGATCGAAAATCGGGAGCTCGCAGTCATCAGGCTTCCACCTCCACTTCAAGAATCCTAAATCAGGTTTCCCATACTTCATGCAGTTCTGATGATCCTGAATTGCACCACAAGTCAAGTTTGTATAATACGGGCCCTCCGGATTTGGTATCCACTCCCCCATAAACAAGTCACATTTCCTATTATGTACCGATCTTGGGCTGATATGGGGCTTTTTAACTTTTGTTAGGCCACCTGGGACTGGGTTAGTTTGTGCCGGTCTTGGGACAATCTCGGGCCTTTCTAGGCCATCAGAATCCGGGTTAGGGTTATGCATCGAGTTCTCATCATGTGGCATTGGCAAGTTGTCGACCTCATATGAGTGGTTGCGCCATGGGGCTTGATGAAGGGTAGTTGAGGAGAGTGTGAAGGATGGAATTATATTGGTTTGGAAATACAATGGTATGGTTGTAAGAAGACATACTAGGATGATGAGAGGAAAAATGTGTAGTTTTGGTGTTTGGTATTTGGTTGAGGAAAGTAGAGGTGATGAAGCATTCTTCATTGGAAAGAATCAGAATGCATGAAAAGAGGAGGGTTTATGACTAAAGACTAGTTGCATTTGCATTGAGAGTAGTAAAATAGAATGGCAATGGATCTATTTGTATTGGCGGTAGCTGCAAAAGCATGTGGAAATAGTTTTTGCACATGTATTTATAGATCTAATCACTTCCAAGACATTGCTAATTTCATTAAATTGCTCGATCTTCTAAATTGGATTTACCACTAGTTTAAAGAGAGTATTCGACTCATTAAAGAGAGTTTGTATCCCCATATGTTTTAGGGAATTTTTATTCGTACGGATGTGTTTTGTGAAATTATATTGTATCGTGATATATGGTGACAATGAGAGATAATGAGTATCTAGATAAACAATCTTTTTACTTTACTCTAGTTAGAAGTCTAAAGAATTATGTTACCAAAAACTTTAATTCAATTGTCTACTAACATTTCCTATTTCTCTCCTCAACAATTCTTGCAAAAAATCGTTCCAAGAATCAATCGGACCAGGTAAACACCAATGTACGCAGTCATTAGCCCATGCCTGATTTGGCACTTGCCAGTGCCCATATTTACTAGGATGCCCGTCTGGCCTCATTTGCATAAGCTTCGTGGCATCAAACAACAGCAACTTTCCCCGGTTTCTTCTTCTTGCCCTTTGTGCGATTCTCAACTCATCCAACTGGATTAAATACATTTGCAAACTGTAATCTTCCAAAACTGTCTCATTCCTCTTAAACGGTCTTGTTCGTGGACAATCCCCACCTCTGTCCCATGGTGCACCCTCAAAGTGCGAAGGTGCAAAGGATCTTAAAAATGTGACCCCGTTGAAGTTTGCAGCCGCATTAATGGCACGGAAGGCTGTTCTAAAAGCTCTACGGTAGCCGAAATACGAACTCAAGTGGTTGACATTGGATTCCGGACAATACTGGCAGCCGACAAGGCGGTTTCTTTGGTAGAAGTACATGGGCCGGAAGAACCAGTGCCCCGCAGAGATTATGACATAGTCATAAGACGCGATTTTAGTGGTCCAATGTAGATCGAATTCGTCTAGATATAAGTTGAAAGGTCGCTTCTCATCATTAGGGTCCGTTTTTAGTGTCTTAACCAAATAGGGTGCCCAAAACATGGAGACATTGAAGTCATGATCTCTATACTCATAGCGTCTGTTTTGGTCCAATGGGTCTGATAGATCTACTGGAATCACAACCTGAGACATTTAAGCAGATCCATACATCAGTCATGTTTACATTATATGTAAAAACATAGCAAACAAGCCTTTTAAAATCTGAATCAATTCCCACCAATTAAGTAATTTGTGTCATTTTTAGGTAGAAAGAAAAAGCAAATCTGTCCCATATGCTCGTTTTGTCAACTCTAAGAATGAAGGGAGTATCTGGAATGACAGTAAGATGGATCTGACATTTATTAAGGATCTAACGAATTGAAAGAAGTCAAATCAAATTTTAATATGCAAAGAATCTGATCACTTCCAGATCTGTCTCATGTGTCACATTTAGGCTTCGAAGGAAAAATGATTCTTGATTATTTTTTTAAAATAACGGGATTCAACTACATTTGATAATTTGGAAGAAATAGGAAAAGACCAC
This sequence comes from Plantago rigida, assembly GCA_036897825.1. Lineage (NCBI taxonomy): Eukaryota > Viridiplantae > Streptophyta > Magnoliopsida > Lamiales > Plantaginaceae > Plantago > Plantago rigida. Next base: position 8,138 of record JAYMSR010000678.1, on the reverse strand, counting down.
TCTATATTAGTATAAGTTAAGTGAGTGTGTCAAATAAGTGGCAAGGCATTTTCTTCATGTTCATGAAAAACATACTTACCCTGGACAAGAGGCAAATCAAGGACTGCATATGGTTTCTAGCAACAGAGTCACCAACAAAGGCTATTGATTTTCCCCTCATAAGCTCCAAAAAGCTCGCCGGATCAAAAACAGACAGTTCGCAATCGTCAGGTTTCCACCTCCATTTCAAGAACCCTCTGTCAGGCCTCCCAAATTTCAAGCAATTTTGATGCTCTTGAATCGCATTACAAGTCGCATTTGTGTAATATGGTCCTTCAGGATTCGGCACCCATTCTCCTGTGAATAAGTCACATTTATCATAATCCAACACCTCTGATCGTATCATTGTATGTTCTCTGTTTCTAGTTGGTACATGATGCTCTTTCCTCCTGGCTCTTACATGTTCTGCTCGAGAGTCTTTAGCAATGTTCGGTTGAGCCCGTGCAGATCTTTTCCGCCTACCCTTCCCATGTTTCTTTTCATGAACCACCTCATCATGTTGTTGCTCTGCCACACCACCATGGTCAGGCAGTGTGTCATCTCCTTGATCAACGAGACGCTTGACGTCATCGTGATCATTTGTAAAAGCGTTGTTGCTATCAGTTTTAGGAATATCAATTGGAGGCTTTGTGCTTTTGATTATGGGAGAATGTATATATAATTTTGATCTTATTGAATCTTCCAAAGATTCATATGAACGAGAAGCTTCGTATAGTTTCCTGGAAGAATCTCTAATGGAGGGATAATATAAAGGGATTGTTAAAAGAACAGTGAGGGCTATGAGTGGAAGAAATTTTGATGATTTTCTTCTTGATTGGTGTTTTCCCAAGGAAAGTTCAGAAACTTGGCGCCTCATTATACAGTTTCATGGAGAAGGAAAGTGTAAAAAGGTGTAAAAATTGTGAAAACATGAAGTAGAGTTTTCTACGGATGCTACGCTGAAATCATTAACGAAGTGACTGGTTTTCTATCTGTGTCTATATATGGTGGTGTTATTACTAGGAAGGCAAGATATTTTGGTTCATGAAACTTCATAATTTTCCTCGTCTTTCTGTTCTTAAACTTGTCTAATGATGGTATGTTAGTTAAAAGTCGTAATTGGAGTTAATGGTCACCAAATATAAGATGGATTTATAACATTTCATCGTAAGACAGAAGGATAGGTAACCTGTTCGATAGGACGAGGAATAGGCAGAGATCTAGCAACCTAGCTAGAGTTCTGAAACATTTTTTAGATTTTTTAAACAACTCAAATACACATAAGTTTACAACAAAATCGAGATCAATTGCAATATCAGACTCCAGAATCCAGATCATGCCATAAAAGTAGAGTTCGTACAGGCAGTTTCAATGAGAGAACAATATGAATCATGCTTTGAAGTTTTATTGATCAAGGCAATCAGGGATACCCCCTCAAGAAACAGAAATATGCAATATGATATAGCAACATGCAAACCTTCATCAAGAGAACTAGCGGTTATAGTAAAGCATTCGGAGATCCTGGCAGTGAACACATGTCCAAGGAAACAATGGTGGGTCAAGGCAGTACCTATGAACGCATCGGATGTTGCAGAAATGACATTTAATAAGAAGGTCCTCAGGTTCTCTGCTGGAGCATCGGTAGCAAACTTGTGTTAATGGCTGCAAAACATGAAAGAACAGCAGAATGTGGAGTTAGACAAAAGACAATAAAATGAAGTCAAATTATTTTCAAAAGAAGTATATAATACAGCAAAAGTGGAAAGATTTGGTGGTGTGTGAAGGCATAGATCAAAATAAGCTAAACAGGTAGCGAAGGGAAGATTCTGATAGCATACATTGGCAGGGGCAGCGCATGTTTCATCAAGAAGAATGTATAGATCCATCTTCGAACTGTCATGCGGAATGGTTTGCGAATATATTTTCTGATCAGATGAATGAGCGTCGTCCAGTTTTGTGATGCATATGAAACTAGATTTACAAAGAGGACATGTAGAAGGCTTTCTACTTGAAGCCTGTAAGAAACATAACAATCAGGGCAGAATTCAAAAACCTTTTTATTACTACAAAATGGTGATTAGAAATAGATACAATCTGCAGAATTAGTTGAATCCAAAAATAATATGCACGCAGCAATAAAGCCACACACAGTGACACTCTTAGAGCAGTCATGGTAGAAGTTATCGGACTGGTAAGCCAAAAAAAGAAAGGGAAACACATGAATTTATGAGTTGAGAGAATAAAATTTTATACCTAAAAGGCAATATTTCAGTATACTGAGTCTAGCAACTTACAACCAGAAAAAAAATAGATTTTGAAAAAAGACCAGAAAGGAAAAGAGGAAGAAAGTTAGGTTTGGAATAAAACTTAAAACTATAAAACACGCACCGTATGATCTGCCCAACTCTGGATGCATGAAAAACAAAACCGGTGACCACATGGAAGCACCCCTCTGGTGGAACAGAACTCTGTCCAACATATAACACACGACAACTCACTTGATTTAGATGGTCTACTGCTATGATCAAGGCCAATATCCTTTGTGGAATCTTCATGGTGTTCTTTTGAATTTTGGATATCAGGTGGCGATGGTGTGCCAGGAACAAGTGTATCCGGAAACTCACAACAAATATCATCAATCTCTTCGATATCGTTAACAGTCTCATCATTTTTCCCACTCAAACAATTTTCATCAAGTGTGTCTCTGGTCAATGTATTTTGGTGCCTCTCCACATTTGAAGGCAGAATTCCACTACGGGTATTTTGATGTAACATATCAGCCTCCAGGTGTCCTTGCTCCATGTTTAAAGGTGATCCTGAGTCCTTGCTTATATATTTTTTTACTGGGCCATGACCATTCTGATGAGTTTCTGATGAAATGTAATTTCTTTTCCTCAGTCTACGGAAATGTTTAGGCCGAGAAGTGCCAGGTTCATTCAGCTATTTACAGAAGACAAGAAACAGAGAACAGACAACGTTCAGTTTATAGTTTGAGTGAGCTGACTTGACATGGGAGAAGAGAATTAGTAAAGCAAGTATAGTTGGGACATGGGAACTAGTGGAGTGGAGCGAGGCTCAATGGAACACTCGGAATCTACAAAACATTGTAATCAAACGATAGTTATCTTCACTGGGATTAAAGAATCTGCAAAGAGTCAAATGTAACACAACTGCAATTTCTAGAGAAATTTGATTGCCACGCGCTGGACAAATTACTAATAACATGAAATTCAAATTTCCATGAGATAACAATATGCTCATGGAGCAGGAGAATATATTCATCTATAAGTTTCAACTGTAGAAGACTAGTCCTATTTTACTAGCTGTCCGTAATATTTCCAGATGCAATAATACATGTGAATTTCTAGACTATATTAAATCAAGCATATCTGAATAAAGTGGAAACAAGGAACAAATGTATCAAGTTTCTTTACCTCATGAATGGCGGTTTCTGGCAGAGTATCACCGTACCTAGTGCTGGTAGGATGGCCGTTGCTTGAATTTCTTTTGTTTGATTTTTTATGAGGTGTATTTGAACCATGAGTTTTCTTCCTAAGCTCAAAAACCTGAGAATACACCATTACAACAATCAATGATACCCTGAAATAACAGAATCCCAGTGCACAAGCTAAAAAAAATGAAAGAACAAGCATACACTCATAAACTCAAAGCAATGATGAGAGTTATAAATATTGATCTGTTATCAAGCATGTGGGTCATTATAAACTTTAACATTCTTGTATACTCCATCGCAATGCTCTGGAATCCATACTGACAAAATTTTATCATGCAAGGTCTTGGGGAGAATATTATACCAGTCCATTGAAAGAAAAATTGCAAATAAGAATTAAGAGTATTACATTACACACCAGGTGGAATCAATAATGAATTAACCAGTCTAATCTAATATAAGCTCACATAAGGAGAAAATGAACAGCTTGTGACCTCATTGAAAAGATCAGAATCCACCCAAGTAGCATCTTCCACATCATCACATTCAAGATCAATAACAGGTTGCTTATTCTTCTTTTTCTCTTTCGAGTGAGCAACTGTATGGTTGATGGCAAACTGAATGTCCAAACGAAGAGGTCCCACGTCTTTGCCACTGCAATAAACAGGAGACAAAATAAATTAGTCTATAAACAGTAAGACATTGCAATTTGTACAAACAAAGTCATCAGAGGCCCAGAAAATCAGCAATCAATGAAGTTCTCTTCAAGGATAATAAAAGATAAAGCAATTTTTCACAAACATAGTTCACAATTGTTTTACAAAAGGCATGCTAAATACCCTTCAGTCAAGCTTGAAGAACATCAATGTTACTTTAGTCATTCTTCTATCAGTCCTTGATAGTGGACATCAGAACTCCAATGAACCGTTGTTTCCAGACATACTCTAAGATCACAAGAGACTAGCAATAGAACCATATGAATTACAGTATATTTGAAAAGATCATCACTGGAGCTTGCATTACAATGTGGAAAGGAATCTACCTATGCTAGTCAATTAAGCGATGAATGAACTGATCACCTAACCTACTCTATGCAACTTGATACAGACTAAACTAACAGGACATGCTCTTTCTAGACTAATGAAATTCCACATCCAACTTATCATCAGAAATCACACTTTTCAGATGTGTATGGCAGCTCAGAAACAGCATACCTCTCAAATGTGTATGGAAGCTCAGAAACACGCCGTTTCATCTTCACGCATTCCTCAATCCAGCGATGATTAACTACAATTATCGCCGAATTTTTAGCACTCCCATACTTTTTGCCTCCAAATTTCCAACACACCTAGACAAAATTACACAAACATCCAAATCAAAGCACTACTAACTCCAGAACTTACATAACAATTACAAATCTAACAAACCAAACACGCAACAACGAAGAATCGAATCCTTACCAGGTGCGTAACCTTGGGATGCATACTTCCGACATAGCTAGCGCCAGTACTAGCAATCAGTTTGATGAGATTGAATCTCTCTGTACCGTGATACCCGCTGACTGTAGCGAGAACCGATTCCATTTCTATCATCGGAATTTACAAACCTCCTGCAGTAAACAATATGGATTATGAACAGTGAAAAACGAAGGATGAACCAGTGGAGCTAAAATGAATCGCTTCCAAATCAGATGTCGAAATTGAGAATGAAACCCTAGCATCGATGAGAAATTTCATCTAGATCCACGGAGCTTTGATTTACCTGTTTAGAGTAGGAAATGTAATGGATCGAATTGAATTGAATCGGCGGGAGAAATGAAAATTTTGAAATTTTGGGGTAAATTGAAGATCTTAACCTCCACGAGTGATAAAGGAGAAAGTGATCAAATTGAAAGGATGAAGTTTCAAATGCGACTTTTACCTTTCTCCATCCACCTCTACTTGAAAATATGGTATTTTATACTATTGTATTGGAAAATCAGATTATACTATACTTGCTCAGTAGAGCATCGTATAGAGTGGATAAACAAACATAAAAATTTGGCAAAACTCAACTCGAATCGATAGTTGAACATGCAGATGTATTTATCATTTCAGTGTGTTTTAATTGTTTACTTGAACAAAGTGCCTATATAATATACAAGCTTTCATAGTTTTTACAACCACATTATTGAACCAGTAGTACTAACTGCAGGAAATAAAACAAACAACACAATGCAGTCTCTCCATTATTGCATTTGTCATGTCTAAAGATGAGGCTATTTAGGTTCACTAATCTTCAGACCAGTTATGCTATGCATAATCCTCCATCAACAGAAAAACTTTGATCTCATACTACAATTCAAACCATATAAGGATCAGTAGCACCAGTGTGCAACTTATGCGCCATTCTGAGATTCCTATACTCATGATACAGGAACGACTTGTACAAACGAGGATGTTCCTTATCCACGAGTTCATTAGGCGCTTCCACCGCAGCCTCTTTTGGTCCTAATAGGAACGAAGCAATCGAAAACCTTATGGCTGCTCTCTTGCACATCACTTTGTGTTTCACGTTCAGAAATCTCCCATTGCTCCACACCTAATCAATCAACATGCTCAAATCAGACCAATACATAGTATATGTTGAATACCAATTAAAAAGACAGTGATAAGTAGGTATAAAACCGGCTTATCAACATACAAACAGAGTTAGGGCTACTCACAGTCGCAATGTCTCCAAGATTGACAAGAAGGGAACCCGGAAAAGGATCAACCGCCACGAACGTGCCACACCTTTTCATTACCTCAAGTCCACCAACTAGTTCGTCATCCTGTAAAATCGTAATGAAACTAGAATCCGTATGGAGCTGTACTCCAGGAGAACCTACAGTTTCTTCGGTAAAACTGTACTTATTAATCCTAAATTGGCAAGACCAGTCACCAAATGAGTAACCCTTCACTCCTAGCCCTTCTCCGATTTTTCGCCCAATTTCCATCATCAGTTCATTCACTGCTCTAGCATATTTCGTCACCGTTTCCCTGATTATCATCACAAATTAGTACTAGTACAATATTCTTTATTAAAATCTTTTTAAATATATTATTTTACAAACTTTGACAACAAACAAAAGTCAAAATAACAAGTTTTTAGTGAAACCAGGTGAAAACAGGACGGACCTTTGATGGGGAGTGACACCCAAGCAGGAACAGAAGTTATCGACGTCTTTAACAGATGACATGTCATAAAGGCCTAATGCTTCATATAAAGGATTAATCTCCGATGGAGCCATGTAACCGCTACCTGAGATTACGTCCACGTTTCTCTTCTTGGTTTCAGTAGGCAAGTCCAGCAGTGATTTCACAACTTCCTTCATTTCAAGCATGAGTGATTTGGGCAAAATTCGATCGAAATTGACGATCCTGAAACAGCCCCATTCGTCACATGCCATGATCAGATGATCTGACTGTCTAGGGAAATCTTGCATATCGATCACTGGGACTGAATTGTTGGCCATTTTTTGCTGAAATGAGGATCAATTGAGCTTGTTTTCGAAACGTGTTTGTATTGTATTGAGTTGTGTTTTGATTGGGTTTGTTAATTAGAGTTGCTTTTGTAGCTAGTGTGGCGATTATTTGGCGAATGCGAAGTTGATTTCGCCCTGTAGTGCAGACTGGAGACAAGATTTGTTGGTCATCTCTTCTTGGTCGGTTAATTTCTAGATCAATGGATAGCTGTTACTTTCACCTTCTGTTCTTCTTCGTCATCTTGATATATTTTCCTTTACGGGGTACGTAGTTACGGATGAGTAAGTGCTGTCCTGGTAGTAAATTGTAGGCTTGTAGCCAAATTTTCAGTATCAATCTAGTATTTCGCAAATTTTTACCTATATTAAAGATGGGACTATTGATGTTGTTAACTACTTACCCGTTCCGCCTGAATTTTCCCATTTCTTATTGGGTGGGTAAAATAAGATAGCATTACCTTATCTATTATAAACCATGTATAGGGTTCAGATTTTGTGTAGACTCTAATTTTTGTGAATTTTGCTAAAAATCAAATATATTAAATTGTATAATTTGGGTAAGAAATGACAAAGATGAAAATGGAAAGTTGTAATTGAGACTTTAAAAATAGCAAATTAGAAAGCTTAGGGAGGGACGGAGGAAATTGTATATTAGTATATATGTAAGTATAATGTTTGAAACAATGTACGTATATCGATGTAATTAATAGAAATTCTAGTATTTATGACTATAAATTAAGTGAAATGTTCGTCAGTCCGTTTCGATTCATCCTTATGGATGATCTACTCTAACACTTACACTTGTTTTGGGGAATTGATTTCATATTTTCATTCATGACAATAAGTTGATCAATACGGGATGTGCTATGTGCCTATGTGTAGTGAGGGAACCCCACCCTTCTTTAAAAAATAAAAGTATATATTTTCTAAAAGGGGCATTTACATATATAATTCATGTTAGATTAATCAATTACATATTTATATTCGTTGTTTGAACAATTACATCCACACCCAAAATCGTTGACCAAGATTAAAGATTCATTTTTGAGAAAAAATATGTTAAGTTCAAACAGTGAGTAATATGCAACAATGACAGTAAACAATAATCAAATAAACAATGAACCAAAATCAGAAAGCCAGAGACACAAGATTTAACGTGGTTCG
>JAYMSR010000677.1:0-12773 GCA_036897825.1 Plantago rigida | reverse complement strand
AATTACTGTAAACAAACTAAATTCCGATCAAATTACCTCGATCAATCGTTTATAGTACATTACGTGTGATGATTTGTCGTCGGAATCGATAGAATCGCCGGAAAAAATCGCACAGAAACCACAGACGAACGGAAATTTGATTTTTTATGTTTTGTGGCCTGTTTTCGTTCCTTTTATATTGACCCAATGAATCTCGGTCAGCTGAAAAATTAAACCTTCTATTAGACTATCTTTATTTGTCTTCTTTCCCCCCTCCTGTTGATGGTGCACGTATAACCGAAGAGAAACATGCAATGATATTTCTCAAGAATCCACAGACAATAACTGCTTGACACTGATATCCAGTTTCATTTCCAAAAGAGCAGCCTTTTTCGCAAACCAGTAACTACAAACCATATTGACTTGATTTTCTACAATCAGACCAGAACAGCATACTTTTTACAGGCAGCAGCCCACTTAGAGTGAAACGTATCTGCAAAACCGCAATCATCGTTTAAATGCTAACCATGAGTGCATACGAAATTGACACTTCCTCTGAACATAAGGGGTTAAGCTTCAGCAATGGCAAATGTTTTTGTCACTAGCTAAGACCCCCTAAATGGTGTTGGTCATTTTCTAGACTTTGGTTTGAAGATGTTTTCCTTGAAAAATTTAAGTTCAGCAATGCTTTCTTTGATATCATCCATTGCTCTGTGTTTGTTTTCCTTACGAGGAGCCTTTCGGTTGTCTGTCAAAACAAGAAATTCACATATTGAGGCAAAATATATTTGTTACTAAATTCATGCTGATAAAGAAATAAAAGCACAAATTCAATATCACAAAGTATTACCTCATTATGCCACGAAGAAGCAGGTTAATAAATAAAACTAGAGTAGTTTCCAAGTAAAGTGCAGTTACAGAAAAACCCGTGTCATGTGTGCTTGTTTTGGAGAGCCCATTACTGTCTTTTATTGGACAAATCCATTTAAAATTAGCATTGCTGGAGAGCAAGTCTTTTACAAAATTTTGATGTTCCTAAACATTAGCAAAATCCACATTCCATTAGTATAAATTAGGTGCATGCCAAACACTTGGGTGGAGAAGATAGTATAATTTTCCCTATGTTCAAGAAAAACAAGATTTTTTTAAAAAAAAAAATTACATTCAAGCAAGTATAATAGTTTGATTTTTCTAAATCACAGGAAACAACATATTATTATAAATTAGGTGAGCATGCCAAACACTAAGGCAGGAGGACGGACATGGTTTTTCCTCGTATTCAGAAAAATCAATTTCACAAATGTAATTGCTTTACAGGACCAAGTTGCTTACCTTTTGGGTACCAGCGGATACATAGTGCCTTGACGCTGCTCACATCAACAACGACATGGGAGAAAATTGCAGCTAAATCTGGCATGTACTTCTGAAAATGAAATTACAGTTAAAGTACTGTACCAAAATGTCTGGAGAAACCATAACGTACTAATAGAAATTATAAAAAAGAAAGCAACATATGTAGCAGATAGATAGTTCAGCTGACAATACAATAACCGAAAAGGAGCTTGGTAGTAAATGCTGTGTTTCTGAAAGGTTGCTAAACCAGCTCTAATGATTGAAACCAACATTTACGGGCGAACTGAGACTAATTTCTTGTCTACTGAAAAATAAGACCCCATAAATCTCCACAAGGTGAAAATCTAACTTTCAAAGGTCAAAACTCTACTAACCTTACTGAAATACTGGTACTTACTAACAAAGCCAGACATATTTTCATACTGAAATTGTAAGTTCTACACTGATAAAAATCAAGATATGTCGCACATTGCATGGGCCGAGACACACTAACTCAGCCACAATGCAAACATGAAACTCATCTGTCATAAACTGCAACACAACAGTCAGCATTGCACATAACAGAGACTTCAACATTTCTTTTTTACTTTCATCACAATTACAATCTCCAGCTCAAGCTATTGGAGAACTAGGCAACAAACCCCACCAATTCCACTCAAGATGTGACTTCTAATTCAGTCATTATCTTTTTCTCCATTGTTAAGTCCCATCAGTTAGTGAGGATGTGTCTTCTATAATCCAAAACAATCTGGTAACAAAGTTTAAAAGCACTCCATGTATTTCGAAACCATGTAAATGAGAGATCCGAGAACATAAAATTTATTTGATGATAAAATGACAGATGCAGTAACACCGGGTCGTCCAGACGGAAAAAAAATGGTTTTCTAAAATGCAAATAGGACTCTAAATATACAAACTTCCATGCATCAAGTGACTATAAATTTCGTTTGTGAAAGATGCATATCATACATAAATAAATGTATGATCACCTAAATTTACAAAGAAAGAAGAAACCCAGAGAACAAATTCACAAACGGAATCCCTCAGAGAGGGTTTGGCTGCAAAAGGGTAATTTGGAGGGGGTAATTGATAGGTGGTTCAAAACGGGCCGAAACAAGGTAATTGTAAGGGTAATTGGATTACTTGTTTGGTTGCAGAATGAAACATGGTAATTTTAGTTGATTTTTAAGTATAAATAAGTACTATCAAGTAGCTTTTTAAGGACAATGTGTACTTTTTACAAGGAGCCAAATTACCTCTTTTGAAAAATCCACTAGTAGTAGAGTTTTCAAAAGAGGTAATTGTAGTGCAGCCCGGTGGGGCTACTACAAATAACATGGTAATTCAAATTTCATTTCGAGCTTGGTTTTTGCAACCAAACAAGGTAATTGGGCATGGGCCCATGAAATACCCTCAATTACCCCTCAAACCAAACACTCTCAAGAGTTCAGCAAATTATGCTTCAATGAGTTCCTAGACCTAGAGAACCTAGTAGGAAAGAAATTGGTTTTCTTAAAAGTAAAATAGGACTCAAATATATACTTCCAAGCAACAAGTAACTCCGGAATTTTATTGGTGAAAGATGAATATTGTACATAATGAAAGCATGATCGTCTAAAATTAATAAGAAAGAGGAAAACCAGATAACGAATTCACAAACTGAGAGCACAGCGTGCCAAAGGTATTGAAAGAAGTTCTGCAGTTGCAGCAGCTTTAGGAACATTGCTGACAGCTATAATAGTTTTATAATGAAGAAAATGAAGAATATCTTACTCTTAAAAATATAAGATCAGTATAGATTGAATTTCCAGCAATAAGAGGTTTTGATGTAATATCCACATGTTTCTTGACAAATTCCACAACCTGCACTAGATTGAAAAGGCACATTCAAAGTCAGAAGAATACACCAATTTTGCAGTAAAGGATTTAGTTAGGACCAGACCGATAAGTTGCAAAACCATACTTCATCTTTTCTCTTAAAGTCAAGAGGCTAACCATGATGTAATCAGTATTTACCTGACAAACAGTTGTACAGTTATCCCGAAATGAATACAAATAGAATTGGAGATTATTAAGCAGCCCACACATCCACAAACTAGGGAAATTATTGCATTGAATGTATTGCAGCATTGTCAGAAAAAATTTACTAGAGTACCAAGTGAATTAACATCATGATGAATAAGTGCACTTGAATGAAGTCAAGAGACTAACCATGATGTAATCAGTATTAACTATTGACCTGATAAATTTATATATTTGTTTGTTTTTGCTGCGAGATAAAGAGCTGCAGACATCCAAAATGAAATAAAAGGAATTGGAGATTATTCATCAGCCCACAGGCCCACACATTGACAAGATAGGGAAAATATTGCAACTGAATGTATTGCAGCATTGACATAAAACTGTGTACTAGAGTAGTGTGCAAGCAAATTAACATTATCAGCATAAGCCACTTGAACAACTGAGAGAGGATACTTAAAGACAAGCCTAAACAGAAGAATATAGGTAAAGTAAGAGCCAGAATTTGACCGGTAATACTTCTCACGTCTCCAAGTTTTTAGTTAAACAAATCAATAAATTGTTATTGAGCACGAGACAAGAACAGTGATAGTATATAGAAGCAAATTTGTCCCACAAAAATGTTGAGCGATAAAAATAACCTAGTAATATCTGACACCACAATATTTCACTGAGAATTGTATGCAGATAGATAGACAGTACTTCAGGTGGTCTACTGCATAATTGGGCACTCATTGTCATAGCATTCAGCAATCGGCACAACACTTGCAATATCCAGATCCTTATGCTGGCGAAAAAATGGTTGAGGACCCGAATGATACTAACACTTTGGCGCAAATATAGAATATGTTCTGAAGAATGATTATGATGCTTAGTTATGGATAGTCCTAAATTATTATTATTCGAATCATTATTGTTATTATTATAGAGTTTTAGTATTGATAGGAAAGTTGCCGTATAGAGTTCGAGTCTAATTTAGAAAGTTATTACCTAATAGATCGCTTTAAGCAGTTAATTTTTTTAAAAGTACAACATTATAGCTCTCATACTTAACGTACTCTTTATTCTCTTCAATTGCTTTTATATGGGTGTGGAGATAGGAAGGGGTGCAAGAAACGACATCTTATGACTGGGTCTCTTTCTTTTTGCCCTTTTTCTTTCATCACTGCAAATAGGACTTCCTTTAGCTTTTATTTTAAAGTCGTGGTTTAAGGCTTTTAAAAGGGTTTAGAGGTTTATTTTCTTAGCGTTTGCTTTAGGTTTTCTAAGATTACCTAAGTAACAAGAGTAAAAGACATTTTGTCCGGATACTTTTTTCTTTTTAAATGAAGTAGCGATCAGCCGAGGTTTTTGGTGTCTATTTTGTACTAAAGATCCGCTCTGGGAGATTATTATCAATATCCTCATCTTATACCTAGAAATGGAGCCCAACTTAACTACCTTGGAAAAAGTCGTGAATATACTGTTTGTCTCACGTTGTTATGGAGGAATAAAAAAAAGACTACAGAATCTTAATCAAGCGTTTTTTAGTACTTTAATTCTGTAAGTAGTTCCCGGCTGCTACAAATTAGAATTATTTCTTATATATGTATTTCTCTACCTTGGTCTTTGGAATATTGGAATAAAGCGCCTGGAAAGTACAGCAAGCAGAAGACTAAAAATAAAGAGGAGGAGAAGAGCGAATTGGAATAAAATAATGGAACAAGTAGAATCGAGGAAAGGCAATAGACTTTGGGAAGCAGGAAGCCCCAAAGAGAAACGGAACGCGGCACACATGACACATTTCGAATCTCCTTTCCCTGTGTGTATTTTATTCCATAGAGTAGTAAATCTGGGGTGATCTTTATAGGTCATATGTCAAACTATGCAAACACGGTGGTAAAAAGCATGGATTAAAAAAGGTCTACTTTTTACAAACTATAGTATTTGGTTAACGAGTAGATAGATCTTCTCTTCCTTACCATATTTATTTCGGGATTATTATATTTATTAAGAATGTTGGTAGTCTGAAACAGTGGAAACAAGTTATCAAGTTAACTATGGGTTGTCCTATAAGAAAATTCATACACAACAAAACATGTCAAATTCGCGGTACTGATTCAGGAGGTCAACAATATCCATATCTTTTACAATGTGCCAATCCTATGCCGGCAGAATATGGCTTAATACGACACGGTTTTTGTATGTATAGAAATCCTAGTCTAATTATGAAAATTATGAAAAGCTAATAAATTTGGCATATATAAAGTGAACAATGAAGCAATCATCAAAAATTATAGTAGAAGTTTCTGAGCCAAAAGAACTATATGCATTTCTTACTTCAATCGCCCTATTTTATTCTTTTACATTGTATTCGACGTTTCTGAAATTATTTGTAAAACACATACTTAAATAAAAGCTTGAAATAAGTAGACTTGGAAGATTTCCTTAGTGCTATGAGTTGCTCATTTCCATAAGAGTACGCTGTGGCTGCTGTGTCTTTGAATGCTTATAATAGTTTTAGAGTTAGACATACACCTGTTATGTTTGTTGTAAAACCCATTTTTGGATGGAAGAAAAGCACTTCTAGGATCTCAAATAAGCAAATAAGGTAGAAAATTTATAAGCTGAGTAAAACAACGCTAATTGTAGCTCATCCTACAACAGAACTTCTGGAAAGAGTAGGTCGTTACTAGTAAAATCTCTGCCCTTCTTAATTAGATATAAGCCATAAAACAATATAAATTATCGAGCCACAAAAAACTAAGAATTCCTGCACGGAAATTTATAACCAGAAACAAGAGGCTTACACTTCAATTTTATCTCGCGTTGCACCAACGAAAGGCATAAATATTCAAAAATATGTTCCTCTGTCTGCGAATGGCTTTGGAGTTGGTCTTCCTAGCTTTTATTTAACATTTTCCTTAGTTAATAGTTTAGAAGAATGTTAGTACTAATAAAATTCCCAGACAAAGGATGTATATGTATAATAAAATAGTATATAGAAACCAGAAAGCTACGTGTGTTTTGCTCAGTATAGATTTTTAAATATAATTAAACAAGGAACTCATCCATTTTATCCAGTAAGTAAGAGACACGCGCATCACTTAATCAGATATATACTTGAAATTCCTTCTTACACATTTTGAAATACAACTGTAGTTTTTGAAAGTGTAAGGCTTTTACTTTGATTTACATCTTTTTCAAGTAAATAGGCAGCCTTAACTCTATATGGTAGTAAGTTGAAGTCAAATACTGTGAAGTTGTTCCATTTTCGAAGTGGTTTGTGCTGCAGCCCCGAGATAGAAATCACAACCGGAAACTTATATGAACTTTTAGGCGAACACTATAACATTATATTACTAAAACTGCTAGCATCTGCCAATAGTAAGAGGTTCTTTAGGATCTATCCCTTCCATTTGTTCTGAATTTGAATTGATACAGGAAGAGCTAGAAGAACAAGAAGATGCAGATACTCTCTAAAAACACGAATACTTCTTCTTGGATATTGCGAGGAATACACGGGCATCTCTACACCAAAATGTTTCAAGTAGGAATTTGTTTTCTATATAACAAGTCAGAAATTAGTCTATGTCACTCTTAGGAGTTGGTTTCGCCCTTTAGGCTGGTTCATCTCTTCGTAGATTGGTGTCTTTATTTTTTTACATCATATCAATAAAACTCTAGAAAAGTAGCTTTTGCTACACCAAAATCATCTCTCTATTATCCCTAAATTCCTCTGCTCTATCATGCTTCATATATCCAGGTAATGAAAATCAATTCAACTCCTTTCCCACAAAATTATATAGATGACAGAAGACCAGTGACGAAAAGCAGACGGTTAAGAGACGAGAACGCCCAGTAACAAAAATCTGACTGTTATAGCCTTGGACGATAAATATATATCTAAAAAACATATGAACAATGAATTCACTGTAATATGTAGCATGCTACTTCGGCACTTTTAAATACTCAGTATCTTAGAACTAACAGTTTCATCAACAAAATGATTATAAAAACAGTGCACAGGTAAAATAAGGTCAAAAGTTTAACCTCTTTTTCAGCTTTCTGCACGCTTATAGTGCTTTCAAGGACCCTGTCCGTCAAACCTGAGAACCAACAGTGTTGTGTCACTGGAAGTGCAAGAGAAAATTCAACAAAATCTATCGCTTTAATTTGACCCACTTGTCGTAAGTAGAACTAGTACGTGTTTATTTCAGAACCATGACACTACATAATTTGTAACATAGTACTCCCTCCGCTCCATTAATAACTTCCTAACTTTCCTTTTTTGAGTTCTATTAGAAACTTACTCATCTATAAATGAAAAGTTTTTACCTCACTAACTAATTCTTTATTATTTCTCTTTACCTCTTTCTCATCACTTTATTCAATCTCTTCCTTACTTTATCACTCACTTACAACTTTACCAATATACCCCTACAAACTATTTTTTTATTAACATTCCTTAAATGAAGAGAAAGTAAGAGGTTACGAAGCTTTTAATGGACCGGAGGGAGTATTTGGTTTCATTTCATAGAAAATTCTTTTCATGATTCCATTCTTATTGGCTACGCTTTAACATATAGCACAAAATTTTCCTGTTATGAGAACTTCATTCGAATGCTTATCGTTAAGACAATGAAATAAACTGATTTTCTCATAATGTATTTTTTTGTTCAGGTCCGTATCTTGATGCATGTCGGAGCAACGCCTTGTACACCCCTGCCGCTTTCAGTTGGGGACAAGGTTCAAAATAGTAATGTTTCCATGCATGCATTGGAAAGGCCTATAGACCTAATTACATGCACTGTCTTGGATATATTTGTAAAGGAAGATATTTCTAAAGTCGAAGAATATTTGAGAAAGCACTTGTTATTCACTTGTTGTTCAGCCACGTGTCTCCAATGCATCAAGTAATTTTATGTGTCCCTTTGCACTTGATATTCACTTAGAAATTTCATCAAACCATATTTGTACAATCATTTGTTTTTTTCTTTTTGTTTCTTGTTGGTTTCATCTAGTACTCTCTTTTCGTTAGATTCGCTTTAAATCAGTAGATGTTTACAATGCGAGGACTTATGTTTTAACTGCTCTGTGTTTTGTTACTCTTATGGCATCGAATATTAGATTCTAGTACATGTTTTTCTTTTGATTGTTACTAAATGCAGAAAATAAGATGACGATTTAGCTCTTTATTGACTCGTTGCACTTTAAGCAGACACCTCATTCCTTGAAGCAAACGGCTTACTTGACAGCGGATTATATAAGGAAGCTGAAAACTGAATATGGTTAGTGTATCTTGCTTAACTTGAGATTTCACTCAGTTTTTTCAGATATTGGAGGTATACCTTATGTTACTGTTTTGTTTTACAGGCATCGAACCATTTACCTTTTTCCAGAAATTAGGAGATGCAGTTCTTGTGCCTGCTGGGTGCCTTTATCAGATGAGAGATTTAGAGGTTAAACTTCCACCTATAGGTTTTCTCTCACAACATATGGAAATCAGTATGGTCTTGCTAAAATTACTTCCTGCACATGAAAAGCGGCGTAATGGTTTTACGGGCCTTAGACAATTTATGAAAACGAGGCATTTCTTGATAAAAGTAGAAGTATAATTAAAAGAAATTACAGTTCCATGTTTTTTTGATATTATATTGCATCTACTATTTCATCATATAGAGCTTACGCCATATTATTTTGTAGAATATACATTGAAGTTCTTTTAGCTTATAAAGAAGAAACTAATGGCAAATTATAGTGTAGTTTTAATTATGTATTCTACATAATGAATCATAATAATATTGTCAAATTTACATTCCATAAATATTTTATTTGTATACGGACCTCACAAAATCTGTGTCCATATTAAAATTTATAGATAAGGAAAATCTTAAACACCTGCATGGTGATAATTTTGGTTCCTTATGAAAAGTGAGGAAAAAGCCTTGTTCGTCTTCCCTTCTGAGTTGGCACTTCCACATGCATGCACATGTGTTTGTCGCGGTGTGATTTATGTTTCAATACACTCTTATAGAATCACTTCCATCATGGAAGTGATGCATGCCCCCCTCAAATTTTAATGTAAAATTACCAAAATACCCCTAGGGTATTTTGGTAATTTTAGTATAATTGTAGCATATAATAGCAGGGTTTCTTCAGAGTAGAAGCTCAATTTGGGATTAAAAGAATCCGGAACCATGAGTAAGCTTTCGAGTGAGGCCGTGAGAGAAGCCGTCACAGTTATCACTGCTGAGTGCTGATGCCAAGGAGAAGGGTCGTAAATTCACTGAGACGATTGAGCTCCAGATTGGTCTGAAGAACTATGACCCCCAGAAGGACAAACGTTTCAGTGGCTCTGTCAAGTTGCCACACATCCCCAGACCAAAGATGAAAATCTGCATGCTTGGAGATGCTCAGCACGTTGAGGAGGCTGAGAAAATTGGCATGGAGTCCATGGATGTTGAGGCTTTGAAGAAGCTCAACAAGAACAAGAAGCTAGTTAAGAAGCTAGCAAAGAAGTACCATGCTTTCTTGGCCTCTGAAGCTGTAATTAAGCAGATTCCCCGTCTCTTAGGACCCGGTTTGAACAAGGCAGGCAAGTGCTCTTGTTTAAATGTGAAGTGCTTTCAATTATATCTGCAGTATCATTATGTGATAGTACTGCTGAAATATTTAGTTTCATAACTGACTATGCTCATTCAGATATAGTAACCACCTCTCTTTCTATTTATATTAGTTTTTTTTTCACTTTACCAAATGCTGAATTTGCAAAATGGAAAGTTTCTGTGTTGCTAGTCTAATCATGTACTAGAGTAGTTTGTTGTGATGCCATCATACAATGGGCTTTTTGATTTCTTGTTTTTGTGGACTCTTAGGAATTTTATCAGTGTCCTATTTAGCAACTTAATTTGTTTATGCCCAAGTTTTGAAGCATTACTTGGTTAATTGTATTACAGCTGATGATTGAATCCTTATTGATTGTTTATGCTGCTTGTTTTATGCAGGTAAGTTCCCCACTCTTGTCAGTCACCAGGAGTCACTGGAGTCCAAGGTCAATGAGACCAAGGCAACTGTTAAGTTCCAGTTGAAGAAGGTGCTCTGCATGGGAGTTGCCGTTGGTAACTGTGCTATGGAGGAAAAGCAAATCTTCCAAAACGTGCAAATGAGTGTCAACTTCCTTGTTTCACTCTTGAAAAAGAACTGGCAGAATGTGAGTTCACTTCGCATCGTTTTTCTTTTAATTGTTTACGCTTGCTTGTAGGATTGATATATTCAATTCCATTTCAACTTTTCTTGTTCGTCGTCTGATAGTTTTTGCTTGTGATCGACAGGTGAGGTGCTTGTACCTGAAGACCACCATGGGAAAGCCACAGCGTATCTTTTAAGGATTTATGGATATTTTGTTTGGAACTCATATGAGTTGTAAGGTGGCAGAAACTCATGAACATTCCCTTTATCAAAGTTTTTTGTTTTCAAGTACTATTACGACGCTTGGGTCAGATGTGTTATGGATACTTTATGACTTTGTATTTTTGTTTAGATTTATTTTCGCTATATGGTGAAATTAGATATTCTCATTTTTGTTCCTTATCTTTGTTCTGGTGGCCTATTCGTTGCTGTTTTATGTTATTTTTGTTTTCCATCAATGCTTTTGTTTTCATCTTCCAAGCGTACAAACTGGAACAGAACTATACAGTTCTGATACTGTCTTTATTTAGGTTTTTACTTTTTACCAATAGCTTGCATAGTGAAATTAACCAGCTTATACAACTTAGTAATGCCGAAAGTTATCTTAATGCCAGAGATTTTGTACATGAAATGTGGTTTCAGACCAATCAAAATGAAATTTTCATTTGTCTCGAGTTGATCTTTAGATTTGTTGTATTAGTGAAGCACACTATTACTCGCCTCTTGAATTCAAGCATGATCGACTGACTGAGACACAGTTACTCGCCTCTTGGGACACAGTTGGGATTTACATGACATGTTTCATCACAATTATCAAATCTTAACTTCATATGGCATATGGATCACATCTGCAGTGGTACAGATGTAGCTATACAAGTAATATTTGGAGTTAAACGTCTGAAGTTGATCATCCGTGATGTAGTTGCAGTTCAACATGTGGAGTTGCTCCCGATGGACGTAAATATGGTAATTCTTCCGAATCTATTCCAACTACAAATGCACTGTTTGGCAGAAGACTAATTACCCCGTTAAATCACTATTTACTAGTTTTACTGATTGACATAAACTTAAAAATCCGTTAAGTCACTATTCCACTCACATAAAACTCAATTAATATCCAAATGTTCATTAAAGTCGGGTTGGTAAAGTCTTGACCCAAACATCCCAAAAGTGTCCATTCCATACGCAAGAATAATCACCCCCATGAACTATACCAAGACAGATTCCATGTCACAAACACCCTGAATAGAGACAAATTTCATCACCTTACGTAAAATCACACACTTCCATTGAACTATAAACTAGTAAGCTTGCTGTCCTCGTGTGTTCCGTTCTTGTATCTACCTACATTACAGACTCCAATAAATTGCTTGCAGTAGGTCAATTTTGCACAACACCAAACCATTTAGTGCTCTTGCAATTTGCCATTTAGCTTTAAATAAATAAATACAGTAATTTTCTAAATCTATTTCCAGTTAAGCTGACCAATTTATTGCATTCATCATCATCAGTGATCTGAAAGAGTACTTAACAGAGAAGAGTTGTCAAGAGTCACTGGTTAGTTAATCATCCACTTGATTGATTACGGCACTAAACCATTCTCAAAAGTCGCATCTTTACCTATAAATCACCAAGGTATCCATCCTTTTCTTGTTTTTTATTCCAGATAGATTCTCTCTTTTCTTCTTAGGTATCTCCGTCTGTTCCTTTTCTTGTTTTGTTTTAATCACATTCATTTTCAAGAAAACAACCAGGATCAATTCCAATTTTCAAACCTTTGTTATCAGGTACAGATCTTGAGTTTCTGTTTGTTTGCTGACATTCTTTTTCATGGGTTTATGATAAAAATTGAATCTTTGTTCGAGGGTCTGTTATGTGAATCTTTTTTTATTAGAGGGCTACTGGTTGACATAGCTATGATTGTTATGTTGTGCACCATTTTGATTCTACAGGGAGTGTTTTTCTCTTATTGCCTTTTGTTGTGCACCATTTTGATTCTAAGTATTTAGGCCCTGGTTTTGATCTGGTAGTTCAATTTTCTAACCAATTGATCTGTTCGGTCTTGCCACATTATGAACAAGTAGTTTTGATGTTTTTTGTTGAGTTAACGAAACCGAGCTCTATTTAAAAG
Source organism: Plantago rigida (assembly GCA_036897825.1). Lineage (NCBI taxonomy): Eukaryota > Viridiplantae > Streptophyta > Magnoliopsida > Lamiales > Plantaginaceae > Plantago > Plantago rigida. Next base: position 121 of record JAYMSR010000677.1, on the reverse strand, counting down.
AGGTCTGTAGTAGTGGAGATTTTCCTAGTATAAATTAGGTATCCCTCCCACCACGAGTATATACCACATGTGATTTTCCTATTTTATAGAAAAATAAAGTGTTTCTACAACTTGCTCTGTG
>JAYMSR010000676.1:0-12778 GCA_036897825.1 Plantago rigida | reverse complement strand
AAAAAGTGCCCAAAAAAAGAGGGGGGGGGGGGGGGGGGAAAGAAACCGGAATAGACGAAGGATTATTATGTCATGACCATGTTTTTTTTTTTTGCTATTACCAGGAATACACCCATTACCACATCTGGAGATTTCTTTGTTTAAAAAAAAAAAACTTCTGCTCCTTTATAGAAATGGCTTTCAATCAACACTATTGAGTGAGGATCAACATTAAAAAAAGTACGGCTGGGTTTCATTTTAGGAATATACCGGGTGGATGCCTTTATTTTTTCCAACACTATTAAGTGAGGATCAACATTAGCCATGGAGAATATGAAAATGGTTTATAAAAACAAGAGGTAGAAGGTCTATGAAAACATCTTTCAGTCCTATCAAACCGTAGCTTCAGCCTTATAATAATCTTGATAGTTGATAGCATTTCTAAATTGAAAATCCAGCCACAAATCTTAGAAATAATTTGAACTGACATGTATTTACAAGACCAAGAAGGAACAGTAATAGTTTTGAGCATCTTTCATTATATTAAAACGACCATAGCTTCTTCACCTCGCATTTTATATCTGCACACTCACCATAAGCCTCAATTATTTAAAACTTTTGACATAAGCATTACAATGTCTACCACAATGTTGTCAATCCCGGTGCGTTTTGGCACTTGGGCGGGATTGTAATGCCCATCCCGGTCAAATCCCAGGAGGAATATTAAAGCCTGGGGTAAATTGGTCATTTACCTCCAATAAAAACCTAATACCTAGCAAATTTTCAAAGTTAAAGCCATTTTTCTTTAGTTTTTGGCTTGATGCGGGTTAATTGAGTTATATCTAAACTTTTATGTTTGTGTTATAATATATATAGTATTAACTTCAGTATCCCTGTAGTGCTATCCCGCTATCCCAGTTTTTTTGGATGGGCACGACGCGATCCGGGATGGACAACACTGGTTTACCAGCTTAGAAATTCCTTGTAGGTGTGACATAGGTCAGTATCCAAGCGCCTCATGCTTAGATATATGGAGTGTATCCAAGTCTCAACTTTACAAACATGCAAAATCATCACCCCATTAGCATGGGACATCAGGTTAGAGAATAGATCATATAATTGACTTTGGCCTATGTAACACCAAGTTAGTGGCATACTTTTCATCAATTTCCTAAACATCATTGATCATTGATTTATGCATGCCACTAAAGAATGTTAGTGACAATCTAAACTATTTATGATTATCCGATTGAAAATTATGAGGTTTTGCCTTTCACAAAGCATTCTGTGACTACATGATTTGAGCGACAGAAACTATAAGCGATCTTTTCATAGAAGTGGACATTGTCATCAAGCATCATTTCTTAGTACATACTCTTCATTTTGATATGGTACACAATACAAAGAGAAGGCTTGATCTAGAACAACCCTGTTAACCCATATTTTTCAGCAACATTGTACATTACCAGTTCATTCCAAGCATGACCAAATAGACGCTCTCCTCCAATGGCAAAGGTGAGGGCCCATGATGATAGAATGGCAGTGAATAAGGCAAATCCAACAGCTGATCCAATAAGATCTGCGGAAAGCATTATTGTCATACATGTATACTTTATGCTGACTAGAAAAGTCAATTAAGAAAAACTCAGAATTTTGAAGTTTCTTTCAAGACAATTATGTTCATCAAGCCCCATGTAATAGGGCAGTATCAGAAAACAAATTCAAGAAAATGAGATGATATAAAATGACAAGAGGGAAACATTACATAACTATGAGTCTATGCGACCAGCATAGAATTTAGTGACAGGAGTTCAGAACCAACAACTAAACCACGAGGAGCAATTTCGACAATTTAAAAACAATTTAATGAAGCGTTAGGGAACAGGCATCCCTGCGTTTAAAAATTTACTAAAGTGCTTCATTCCTTCATTCTATCCTTAAAAATGATCATCTCAGATATGCAATAAAAAAATCATGTCAAGGTATGCAGAAAGAATGATCACATACTCTCACTCTCTGTAACAAAAATTGAGCAATGCATCAAAAAATTACTAACACGCATGCCCTATAAAACCTCAGAACGCTTAACGGTTTTCCAATTCTGACAATTTCATCAGAAGTTTAGTTATATAGCCCCTACGATCAATATAACTACCAAACAACTCGTTAAATACCATTAGCCACATAAATCAAAACTCTGAAACCGCAACCAACTAAGCAATTTCTTCAACAAGAGATATTCTAGCATAGAACAAAATACGCATCCAAAACATCTCCAAAAAAAATAATTACTGAATAATACATAGTAAAATGAAAATGCATATTGAAGAACTTACAGCGTCGAAGCAGAGGGTCTAAGGAGCGATGAGAATTGGGGTGACGAAGGACAGGCCAGAAATAGAAGCAATTGACGGCCCAAAGGAAAGGCAGGCACAGAAACCCTAGCTTGAAGAACCAGCGTGCATAGGGGAGCGAATCTTCCGGCGAAAGGCCGAGCGGGCCGTCGACGGTGGGCCAATTGACGGCCCGATGTATCGACCTTCGTCTTGCAGGTGAGGTCAAGGGGTTGGTCTCGATCTCGTTGATGGAAGAAGGGTTTCCTGATCCATTCTCCATTTCGATCAGATGACAAGTTGAGAACACTACTACACTAGCTAGTTGCTGATGCTCAGATTTCTGATTTGATTTGGTTATGAAGATTCTTAATCCATCATCTTTAACATCAACTTGTATTAAAGGGTGGTTAGTATACAATATTACCTTATTTTATAACATCGACTAGTTTATGGCCGGTCGGGTAGGTTGTGTTAATTGGAGTATTCTTAATCGGAGTATGCACTAATACACCCCTAAACACAAGCTAGTTTTATTAGAGTTAGTAAATACGGCTGCAAATGAACCGATCTATTTTGGAACAACTTGAGCTGGATTTGGAAAAAGGTTTGGTTTATTCGAGTTCAGACTCGATTCAAACATAAATTATACTCCAACTCGATAGTTTTATCGAATCAAGCTCGAGTATTACACGAAAGCTCGATAATAAACACACACGGAAACAAAGTTTTCGAACTTTCATGCCCGCACGTAGATTAATTTTGAGTTTTCAAATGTTAAATGTTCGGTTTTCAAAATTATATGCTTACGAGCCGAGTTCGAATCGAATTTTTTTCTCTCGATTCTGGGTCCAAGTTATACCATACATGTCGATCTCGAGCCGAGACATATATATTCTTAACGAGCGGAGCTTTTATCAGCTCGACTCGTTCGAATTCTTTGCAACCATAGGTAAAGATAAGCTTTTAAATTGAAAGAGAAATATTTTTGCAGACTAAAGTGTAATGCTAGTTTTAATTTTGACTCTTATGTGTAATTGCCATTAGTTTTGTTAACAAATAAGAACGTTCGATATTTGTGACAGAAATTAAAGGGAACCTTATCATCAAGACGACATGTTATTTTACAACAATGTCGTCGTTCTCATCAGCTCTGTCACCGAGCTTCTTCTCCAGCAGCATCACAAAATCATCGCCACAAAGAAGAATCAGCCAACAATATCCATTCTCTTTCCGAGTAAAATCTAGCTCGGAACCACAACAGAAGCCGGCTGCTGAGCCTTCGAGCTCCAATGCCGCTGCTCAACCTGCCACCAAAGCAACTCCCAAGCCAAGCAAACCTGTTTACTCAAGCAAGTATCACTTTCTAGAGTTTCACAATATTTTTATATATCTAATACTAGTATGTGTTTTCATTTGTATTATGAAATTCTTGATTATGCAGTGAGGAAAGGCCAGACTGTGAGAGTGGACAAGGAGAAGTATCTCAACAGTGTAAATGTGAGTCTGTGGTTATCTAGATATTCGTATCTGTATACGCAGATTTATCCTGGCACTTCCGTAAAGGGCTGTTTTCGATCAGGCAGACACTTTATTGGCAAAACAGCCTAATATTATTGTGTTGAGGCTTTTGTTCCTTTATAGTTCATTTATTGGTTAATGGTTATGGATTAGAACATATTCATGTTCATGAACGTGTTATATTTAGCACAATCAGCATGAACATTCTGTTTGATGAGAAAGGCCTATATATTAATCTTTATGAATTGATTCTTATTGTAATTTGTTTTCTTAGTATTTATCAGTAGGGCATCCACCTTATTACAAAGGTCTGGATTACATATATGAAGACCGAGGAGAGGTATGAATCATATGCATTCCGATCCCATTGTACAGTCTATAGGCCTTCGATCTATTTAGGCTTCCATTTGTTTTCCAACTCTCTTGACTCTGACATGTTGTCCTGTACTAGGTTCTGGATTTGCGTATATTTGATCAGACAGGCGAATATGCACTGGTATATGTTCATTACAAACTGTATTTCCTAAATAGTTCTCTGCATAACTGATAACTAGTTGATCACTTTGGAAATTGACAGACTTTTTCTGCCATTGCCGTTTCTGTTTTCTCCAGAAGTACTAATCTAGCACCCTGGAACCCGTCTTTCTATCTCCCAATCTTCCAGTTAAAATTAGGCCGTCTCTTACTAACTTGAACAGAAAAAACATGCAAGTTTAAAAAAGCTGGCTTGATCCTACCATGAAATCGGATAGTTATTGTATCATGCTTTCCCTAGAAAACAAGCATACTGCAGTTTCTTCTTTTACTAACTGTCTAGCTTGGGGGTTTCAGATAGCATGGGTTGGAGTACCAACAGCACCGGCTTGGCTTCCAACAGACATGCTTATCAAGGTATATACTTGGTCTTTACAGTGTACACTAGATAAACTATCAAATGAATCTTGGTAAATATCTTTCTTCATATAATTGTATCCATTAATGACAGTAAGTAATTTGGCTACTTGCAGTCAGATAAGCTGGACTACGAGAGAATATAGTGAGAAAGCTCTGGACCCCATGGACTGATCATGTCGCATTTCCTGAGATAGAATTCATGCAGCATATAACAGCATAGATTGTGTAAATGCAACAAATATGCAAGGTTTGCGATAGTGCCAAGTGAATTTTCCTACACAGAGGACTAAAATTATAATTATGTTGCCGAAAAACTGTTAAAGACAAAAAACAGTGAAACTGAAAGCACATAACGTTCATCTATTTCATAAAAACTTCACACCAATATCAATCACAAGAAGTGATGCAATAACAGCAGTCTATCCGTATATGATACAATAAACAAACCATATTTAAGGCAATAGAAATTATATGCAAAACAAATGAAGTTCAAGCACTTGCTACAACTTCCATAGCACTAGTTTCTTGAAAGGGGCCACCTGTGCACTATGTTCTGTCCGAATAAATAAGGCAACTGAGTATCTGCTGAGTGTAGTTTTGGATAACTGGTTCTACAATGCTCCGTATTCTTGCAGTAACTTGTGGATGGAAACTCCACGAACACACTCAAAATAAGCTGATAGCACTTCTGGAATCTGGAACAAAAATTTTATAACGCAAGTTTTGTTCAAAGGTGATACAAATCTAAGTAGGCTAAATGATACTCCAAGGACAAGAATGTGCATATACTATCAAACTAGAATTTAATTCATTTAAGTAGAAAACAAAAATAAAATTGTAGGCGCACCAGTTCACTTCTGTAGTAGCGAACAATGTTTGCATGTGAAAGATCAGCTAACAAGTTTATTTCCTAATAGAGTACTGAAAATGTGTCATGAACACTGAATCCAGATTAGAAAGAAAAGCAATGTGAGATTGTGCAAGATAATCTGGATGACCTGGCTTAGTTGCGCGAGACTTTCTCTTGATGGCTGTTCATCGTCAGCAGCAAATTTAAATTCTTTAATCACGCACATTAACCACCCGTGCTCAATGCCATTAGGAAGGTCACTGGTAAAAATACACCAGAGATGAGGATTTATGTAGTACTAGAGTGATCACTAATAAAAGTCACCACAACTCCTCCTAATGTCTCGCATAGATGACAGAACCTGATCATCACCTGTTGACACCAAGGTACACGTTAGCGAAAGTGCCTTTTCCAAGAAGCTTCACTTTCTTCCATTTGGGAGGATTGCTACTTGAGCTTTCAGCAAGTTTTCCTTCAACAGGGTTTTGTATCACCGGAACGTGACCCCTTCTCCTATAAACATTCAAAGGGTCTAGTTGTAAATTGTAATGCATATAAGGATAAATCATAAATAATAGGGATGTAATAATTCCAGAAGAATCAAATCAACTAGTACTACATTGTCATCTGATGCTTAGATTTTAAGATTTGGTCCACTATCTGAATTGTAGCTAGATTTATCTGATCTAGCTAGAGCAACAGCTTACATGCGAAAATACAAAATACATGTCTTTGAATGCGTGTGAAAATGTTCATTAAAGACGAATTATACATCATGTTATCATATAAAATTGATGATTTTATACACTAAAGGATCAGTAGATTTATGTCAACCAATCATGTCTTTGAAGAACGTAGGCAACATGGAAATCGTTGGGCGTTGACAGTACACTAAAAAAAAGGGACATATGGAAGGAAAATAACAATAAAAGACAACCTTGAAGTAGTAGCATCCAGAACTGAAGCAGCCAAGGACTTGGGATCATCAGGTATGGGCAAAGGGTAGCTTCTATGGGCTAAATCAAGCTCAGTAATACAAGTTGACATGTGACCAGTGCCCGAAATATGAAGCTTGCTCTGATCATTTCCTGTCAGTTTCTTCATTTTCTCATGTTCTGATGAATCTATGCGACGAACCTTTTTTTTTTCTCCAGCAAGCTAGCATTTCTATTTACTTTTGCACTTGTATGTATGTATTGAGTAAATTAGTTCTCTCTGACTATCTCTGTCTGCTACTAGCTCACATCTGTGTATCCATTCAAGAAGTAAAGAAACTGACCACCAAAAGAGGATTTTTTCATTAACTGATCAAAGTCATACATGCCATAAATATGTCAGACAGAATGTTAGCGAACAACTTTAGAGGACCAATTGACTGATGAATTAATACTAAACAGCCAGATAAACTTGACTATGATAGAAAATCTCATACAAATGTTTATTATGTATAGTTGTGTAGTTTTATAGTCAATATACTAATAACCTCTATCAGACTACAATGTCTTAGTTCAACAGTGGATTTTACGTGTCTAAAAGATCGCATGCATCTGCATCCTTCACATTAATCATCAATATGGAACCGGATTCAAAAGTATATCGAAAACATATTATCTAAGATTGTAAAGAAGTTCTTGTCAGATCTGTTCTCCAAGCCATCCCTGCTTATGGCATCTGTTTGAAGCTTCCCTCAGACATGATTTCAAGGTAAACTATGCACTTTGGTCAGGTCTATGCAGTGGACAATAACTGATCTAGCAAGTATTAGTAGTATTTTTTTTTCATGTCTTTTGGTGACAAATTCACAGTATGGTTAATCACAATTGGATAAGCTTGACTATTAGAAAAGTCTGACGCATGTATGCTACATCAAGACCCAAGAACAGGATTATAGAGCATTGATAGATTGACTCGGTTCCTCTGCGAATTTTGACAAATCTATGCAATTATTTGCCAGAATGTTAGGTGTATAGATGATAATGAACATATTACCATGGTCAATAAAACCATTGAATACGCAATACATCAGTGCAAGATGAAATGAAGGCATCTTTGATTTTCAAAACTTTTTATAAGAAGAGATACAAATGAAAACAAGGTAGCTTATAAGGTCTGTGTATTACTCTGTAACTGAATCGCTAGCACACAGGACGTATCTATAAAGCATTTATGGCTAACTCTATTTACAAGGATATCAAGCAAAACCTACTGATTCAATTCCTATCTAAAACTCCTCAGATCTCTTGAGGAAGTAATTATCAACTCTTTCCTGTTCCGCAGACATGTAATATTGTCATTCATGCTTTTATGCAATTGCGCTTTTCTTCTATTTTCCAAGAAAGCAGCATTCCGGAAGTAGTAAATTTTCAACTATAAAAGAACCGTTCTATTTCTGACTGGAGATCTAGAAGGTGCTCGATATTGTGGGATTTCAAGGCATGGATCAAGCATACTTCTTGAGTTGAGCCCTGATGGAAATACCAACTGATCATTATAATTATGGCTGCTCTGTACGGAAGAAGGGTAGCGGGGATGCTGCTGAGTGAGGAACAAGCTATTGGTATCTCCACTTTGTCTTGTAGGAGATACAGGCAATGACAACATTGTTCTTGAGTTATCTCTGCAGACATGAAAGGAAAAGTAATTATAAGTTTGTAATGCAAAGTGATTAAGACAGTGTCAAGTAAAAAAACACGCGCCTAAAACAATTGACCCAAATGTCAATACCTTGGGCTCAATAGAGTCCTCGGCAGAGTTAATCTCGAAGCATCGTCTATAGGACTGGAATTCGTTCTGTTGGACCGCATCTCCAAAGCAGTCTGAGATGTACATCGTGAAAAAGATTAGGCACATGTGTGTGAATTTTAGTTAAACTACTATACATTTTGTTTCCTATGCATTGCACTCATTCACGTTTTACAAATTTCAAATATATTGTAAAACACCAATTGAAAATCATAATAATTTGTCACTGCTTCTAATAAACAATTCAGCATTTTGAATAAGATATCACTATGAAGAACGTTTTTTCATCTTATCAACAGGAAATACTTCCAAATCTCCGTAAAGGAAAATAAATCTAACGGATGAGTTGATCAGGAAGACCCAGCAAGATATATAACCAAATCAACTTTAGAGCATCAGGAGTCGAAGAACCAACTGTATTAACAAATGAACCACAATGATAGAAGTAACACCCAAAAGAACCTGTAAATAGGTGCATGACCTGTTTCCAAAAATCACAGAGAACTTACTGGAGTGCGGCTTCCATCAAAGCTACGCGGAAATGCTTCCCGTAATACATTGACATTGGTTGCCCTTATTGCTTGGTTTCTGACAAAGGGGTGGCCAAGTAATTGCGATGCTGAGGGTCTAGCATTTGGGTCCCGCTGCAAACACAGCCTGATAAAACTTTTTGCATCACTAGATAGGTAATCAGGTATCTCAGGCATATCTTTGCTGTTCCCAATTTTAAATATAGCAGCAACCTGTAGGAGAACCATATTATCAATACCATAGCCCCATCATCTAAGGAGTCCAATGAGTATAAAAATGCCTAACCCCTTCGTATTGGCTCCAAGGAGGTCTTGAAGATGCCATTTCTATAATCGTGCAACCTAAACTCCAAATATCCACGGCAAGGCTGTACCCACTTGAGTTCATTACGACCTGGGGGAAACAAAGACGCCTTTAAAGTTATATAGAGTTAACTTCCTCAAAGATGTAGTAGATACAAGTAATGCAAGATGAAGAGACCTCAGGAGCCATCCAATAAGGACTTCCTTTAAAGGACAGCATCGTAGAGGCGGCAGCACTCTGGATGGGAAAACAAACAAACAATGAAAGCTCAGTTAATCGATATTAAGCATGCTTTTCCTAAAGTATGACATCATGAATCAATAAATAGATATGGAAATCTAAATAACTAAGAAACAGAAATTCCATAGCTAATTGGTGCTTCTTTGAAGATAATAGTGAACAAGTGAACTTTCTTTTTTATTTTCCCTGTCTTTGGTTAGATGATTATTAGTAGTACCTTTTTTTTGGAGAAGGCATACTTGAGAACATAAAATTATATTGTTTCACTTTTCAAGGAGTTTTCAAGTACGATGTTTCTCGCATATCCTAGGCTCAGTATACAAGTTGGCAAACCATCTTTATCGAAATGCTTTTTCAAGGGGTTAGGCTATTAGAGGAGTTTTTAAGTACGATGTTTATCGCATATCCGAGGCTCAATTTACAAGTTGGCAAACCATATTTATCGAAATGCTTTTTTAAGGGGTTGGGCTATTAGAGCTAAGCATCAACTACATTATGGTGGTATCGGGATGCACAGGGCACGATCTAAAGCTCACAAGTTGAGCAATTATCTTGGACAATAACTAAGTTGACAAAACATGGACTCTGGTGAAGGCATTTTGAGGCGACGAGGGCCCAAACTTAACGTGGAGTATAATAACATATGCATTTTATCGTAAGGTCAGAGATCTATACTTCTAAAGTTTAATGACTAGGAATCCATTGTTATTGAGATATATAAATTAAATCGAGATAGATGATACATACATGCTTTGCCATGCCAAAGTCAGCAAGCTTTACTTCACCATTGGGATCTACTAATATATTAGCACCTTTGATATCTCTGCAGAAAGGTAAAAAAATAAAGATGTCAGGATACAACATAGAGAGATGATGCAATTATGCAATAGAGATAAAGGGATGCACCTATGCACTGTATTTAATCCATGTAAGTAGGCAAGCCCACAAAGTATCTGCCGAGTGTAATTCTGAACAACCGGTTCTCCAAATGCTCCATATTCTTGCAATAACTTATGGATGGAACCTCCAGAAACATACTCCAAATAAACTGAAAGCCTTTCTTCATTCTGGAAAGAGGCAAAACATGGTTACAGCAGGGTGCAAGCTTCTAACTAATCATTTATTTTAAATTTAATCTCAACAGCCTGTGTGAATCAAAATAGCTTAAAGAATGCAAAATTACATAATACTCTCTCCATCCCGCTACTCTAATCCCATTTTCCTTTATGGTTGTCCCGTTAATATTGTCTCATACCGAATATAGCAAAAAAGTAAACCCCACTAACCACTTTTCGTCTTACTTTATAATCCACCTCACATACCATTTCCATTCTTTATCATTTCTCTCTCCAATATCTCGTACTTTTTTCCATACTTTATCATTAATCTCTCATACAACAAACAATAAACTATTAGTTGTCTTTAATACAGTGCCGAAAAGAAAGGGGTCAAGCTTAGCGGGACGGAGGGAGTATGGCATATAGACTCTGCAGTGGTGGATTAATGTAAAATAATACTCAACCATAATCCATACCAGGTCACTTCCGTAATACTGCACAATGTTCGCATGTGAAAGCCGACTTAACAAGGTTATCTCCTGTTAAAATAGCCAAATGTGTCACATAGAGATAGATATAATTGCCAAACTTTCCACTCAATAAATCCAGGATTGGTTGAGGACCTGGTTCAATTGCTTGAGATTTTCTATTGATGACTGCTCATCAGAGATAACTTTAACTTCTTTAATTGCACACATTTGCCCATTCTCACTGCATACAAGGTGAGAGCATCAATGCATGTACAACCAAACAGTACAAACTAAACATTGTGAATTATTCGAACAACACAAGAAATTCGGTTTTGTCTTGTTTAGTTTATGCATAAGGCCTAATCACCTGTTAAAACCAAGGTAAACATGACCAAATGATCCTCTTCCAAGAAGCTTCCCTTTCCTCCATTTTGGACCATTGCTACTAGATCCATCACATCTCCCGGGACTTCTTGGAGACACCAATACAGAAGAAGGGTTAGGTGGAAGTGGCAGCCTATGATATTCGCCCCTGCCATCTTCCAGTTTTCCAGTTGGAGAATCCAAATTAACACCACCAACCTGCCCGCGAAGCGGTGATGAGTTTGGCGGTGTATTCTGTGCTCCCCTTCCAGGACTCTGTAGCAATGGACTTAACGTACGGCCTCTGCGAATCATCCTAAAACATTAGCTGCACTGCAGTATAAGCAAGGATAACTAAAAGTCTAAAATAAGCTTCAAAACAGGAGCAATCTGCCACAAGTATGAAGTCACCTGAATTCTAATTGCTAGTCAAGTAATCAAATGAGTTTCAGTTTTGCAATTCTGAATGCAAAGGAAAAAAGTCAACTCTAGTTCATCCCAATTTGATACAAAACATTATGTAGAAATCGAATCCAATTCTTCAATAAACAAACTAAATAAGCCATAAACTCTCAACAGATCAACCAAGCACAAAACATTAAAGAACACACTTTTCCTGAACAAGCAAAAGGTATCAAATTGAACACACCGACCTAAGAAAAACCCAGAAAATGGAAAAACAGACTAACCTAGAAGAAGGAAAATGAGGAGAGGTATGTTCTTCCGAGGATCCGGAAGAGCTGACACTAGAAACGGAGCCTGCCCCGGATCCATGACCCTGACCATTATTCGATTGGTCCAAATTAGCAGGTGAGGGTTTGGGTAAAGGGTGACTATCCAAAGAAGAAGCAGAATCAAACCCGGAAAACCCAGCACCAGAAGTACTATTTCTTGGAGAAACTCTAATTTCGTCAAAGCTCTTGGCTTTTTTCTCATTTACATTGAGTTTCTTCGGTTTCTCATTCTTCACCGACGAACATTTCGGAGACCTGTAAGCATCTTTGCTCCGGTCTGTCTTCTTACCCCACCAAGATGGCATCTTTCTCCTTATTCCGAGCAAAACAATCCTAAACTATGCTTCCGGCATACAATCCAGGCGAAAAGGGAAAGATCGAATTGGGATTAGAGTTAAATATTAAGGGGATTGGTGGATGAAGAGGATGAAGAAAAGTCGAAGAAGAGAGGACCTTGATTGATTAGAAAAAGAAGAGAATTTTCTTGGAAATGGATGCTACTGTAATAAATAAATAAATAAAAGAGACTAATCAATACTGATGATGATGATACAAAACTACAAATAGAAAAGAACTGGAAGAAGAGCAAGTGGGAGTAAAGTAAGAATCACTCTTGAATTTGTTGTTTAGCGTGACTGCGTGTTTTAGTTGGGAGAGGAAAAGGAGAGGGATGGGCCAAAAACCTTTGGAAAAACTTTTATTTGTTACAGGGACTGAATTGCATGTTTTGAAAACTTGAGATCCATGACTTTAGAAATTT
>JAYMSR010000675.1:0-12781 GCA_036897825.1 Plantago rigida | reverse complement strand
TTTGTTTTCATTTTTTTGTAACATTGCTCTTATGTTTTAATTTGTCAATGTAATCTATTTATTGATCCGGAAAGATATCCAACCGATTCAGACGAAGAACATCCAGTCCATGATAGAGAACCACAATATTTTATACCTTCACCGGAATATGATGGTGATGAATTCATTTTTGGGGCGGATTGTGATGTGTTGAGGAGGACGGAAATGAGTATGAAGATCATAACCAATTGTTATTCAATTTTGTTTGTTTGAAGATTCAAAAAGGAAGATGTATGTAAGGGAGATGAAATGTATAATTTAAAGTGATTTTGAGTAAAATCATATTATTTTAAAGTTAATGGACTTTTTTGTAAATTAATATAATTTTATATTGATTTATAAAATGTTAAAACATTATACTGCGTTTAGTAAAAATCGTTAACATTCATATTCATGATTATAAATTTAGAATTTAGATAGGTAAAACATAGAAATAGGGGGAAGCCTTCAAAAAAAGTAGTCCAAAAGTATTCTTCTATTTACTTTCTTCATTCTTCTCTATCAAAACCAAAAAAAAAACAAAGAAAGAAAGCAGCAGCATCTTTTGAGAAAACCAACAGACAGACTACTCATCAGTTGTCACTACTCACTACTGGTAGTTTTTTTTGTGTTTGTTTGTTTCTTTGTTAAGCAAAGCAAGCATTGCTACATAGTCCATTAAAAAGAAAGAAGCAATTAGGTTGGGTAGATAGAGAAATGGAAAGAAAGGTTGTGATAATTTGCTGCGTTGTGGGGTTTCTAGGTCTCCTTTCTGCTGCTACTGGCTTTGCTGCCGAGGCCACCAGGATTAAGGTTCTTTCAATTCTCTTTCGTTTTTTCTCAAGGTTTTTTGTTCACTCCCAAGATTTCATTTTTAATTCTATCCCCTTTTTATTTTACTCCATCATTTTCCCAGGTTAGATTAGGTTAGGTTAGGGCATTACATACATATACACACATGTTTGCTTTGTTTCAACACAAGTCAAGTAATAACATGGATGGTATTCCTTTCAGTACTCTTTTTTTTTTTACCAGTTTCACAACAATCAACCGCATGTCAAATAAATCTTGGCTCTTAGTTAACTTAATTCTTCTCATCAATCTTCAGCTTTTCTTCTTCTGGGATCAAAACAATAATGTCTACTGTCTCTTCAAGTGTCATCTTTTGTATCTATTCATTTTCTTTACTTCTTTACTTTTGGGGGCTTCTCAGCAATTGTTTTATCTAAACCAGAAATTGATTGAGGCACCTTTGCTTTGTTTTCTTATTGAGTAGAGTTCAGGTATACAGTGCAATCTAGTGTTATTGGTTTATGCTACAAGACATTAACTTTGATGTTCTTTATATATCTTTGATTTCCTCTTATTATACAGGGTAACCAGGTCCAGTTTCCTTCTCCTACAACTTGCGTATATCCAAGGACACCTGCCCTAGCCCTTGGATTAACTTCAGCTGTTGCTCTCATGGTTGCTCAAATTATCATCAATGTGGCCACTGGATGCATTTGTTGCTGGAAAGGCCGGCACCAATCGAACTCTAATTGGACTCTTGCGCTTGTCTGCTTCGTGGTCTCCTGGTAACTTTTATCATCTATTACTTTTGGTCAATCATATAATACCCTTGCATTGTATCATATAATTAGATTCCCGTTGTCAACAGCAAAGAATGAAAGATAGATAAACAAAGTATAGTATTTAGGTTGTGTCTCCAAATGCTTCTTATCAAAGGCAAGCAATTATCATCCAATTTTGCCTGAACTTGTGTATGGGGACAAGTTAGGGTGTTTGCCTGTTTGGTATTAATTTTTTTTTTTAAGCTGGAAGCATAATGATGTTCTTCGATTTGATTTCAAACATATGTTACGAAAATTCTGGCCCAGTTTAAAGCAATTAAGAACATCCCCTGGCTCCCTTCTTTGCTTCTGATCATTACATGCTTCAATTTAGAGAATCAATGCGGGAAGTTAGGTAAGCAAACTCCCAAAATCTCCTAATCTGTTTTAGAAGCAGATATGTACTTTTAAGAAACACTGGCAAACACTCAATCTATTCTGTATTATCTGGCTTTACAATCAGTAACAGATTGCAGAGTTTGTTACTTTTAAGCGATTGTTTTTAACTTCTGTTCAGTAACAGTTTACTGATTGCCTACTCGCATATATTGTACTTTTAAGTAAAAAAAATCCATGCATCGCCATAATACGCAGGTTTACATTTGTTATTGCATTCCTTCTGTTGCTCACTGGTGCGGCCCTCAATGATCAACATGGTGAAGAGAACTTGTATTTTGGCAGCTACTACTGTTACGTTGTGAAAGCAGGTGTCTTTGCTGGAGCTGCCTTCCTGTCGCTTGCAAGTGTCATTCTTGGAATCATCTATTACCTCACATTGACTTCCGAAAAAAACAATGCCAGTCCATGGAATCAACCTGTTCCTAATACTACTCAAGGTGGCATTGCAATGGCACAACCCCAGTTTTCTCAAGATCCTGTATTTGTTCATGAAGACACTTATGCAAGACGGCAATTGGTATAGACTGTGCTTTGTGAGTGCTGGTCAATTGTGCTAGAGAGTATTAGTAGTAAGGGGGTTGAGAGAGAGCCTGTGTGAATTTTGGTTCAGTGAAAGTATGTTTAAAAGCGGTTGGTTATCATTTCTTATATAATCCCTAATAGAAATACAGTTGTGTGGGGGCATCATCTTATCTCAAACTTATGTATCAGTAGTTCAGTTTATTTTGCAGTTTGTATTCATGAGTGATAAATTATTATAACAAACTTGACATTACTTGCACACAACATACCGAATAATTTTACATTGTCATGTAGCTTACAATCAAATTACTTGAATGGGTCAATAATCTGTGGCAAACACTACAGCCAGCAGAAGAGATGGAACTATTTTGGAGACAAGTTCATCTCCCAATCTAGTGTACAACAAGATTAACAGAGCGCTTTGACAACTCAAAATTTATCAAGCAGAGACTGCAATTCAACAGTTGTGGAATGCGAGAACTTGGGGGGAAGGGTCATGACATGTTCATTTGTACTCAACTTCTGCATTGCCATGCCCAATGTGTATCCCAGAGCACGCCCAACTGAAACAGCTACTGCATTCCCCACTTGGCTATATCTGTTTCAAATTCGGGAAAACAATTACTTCCAACTTGGTCGCCATCAGATTTAACTCAGAACATGTGACAACCATGTTCCAACTCCACAAAAAATCTTAAAGAACAGTTCTATACACACATTATTAGTACTTAGATTCAGATGGTAACTGACAAGTAAATCATTGACGATAACTCAGAAAAAGAATAACTCCAAGGCTTTCTCGCATCTTGAAATAGACTTCACTATGATCTAGAATAAGAACTCCGGTGAACCATAATTACCTCTGCTTGAGCTTTCCATAGAACATATAGTGGTCATGAAAGCCTTGAAGCCTTGCACATTCACGCACGGTGAGGACTCTGTCTTGTTCGGGGTGTAAGACAGCCTGGACAGAAAAGAAACGACATCTGGCCTAGTTTTCATACATACAATAAATGGGAGAAGTGCAGTTTGAAAAGCTGACCCGAGAGTGAGGATCCATAGAACATAAAACAGTTGACACAGTCTCATCCCACCACAAACGCCCAAAGGGTCTGCATATTGGTAGAAATAGAAGAGAGAATTCAGTTAGAATCCAACCCAAACAAAAGGTGACACAAAACTTTCTTCCAAGGCAAAGGTGCTCACTTATTGGACCTGCCATCACGAAAGTTGATTGCATAATCAGTTACCTGAAGACGGCAAGAAAAGAGGAACGGTAAAGATCCAAAAGGTTAGATTAATATCTGCCATACTGGTTTTAAGTGAGTAAATAACATTTCAACGAATATCACCAGGGAAGTTTTGCAAGTTTACAAATTCTAATATTCACTTATTACTAATTACCACTTCACATATGAACAGGGATTTGGAGCATCTTGCATTTGGAAGACTAAATAAACATAACTTTTAAGGCAGACATTGGACAAGCTTCACTAACAGCATTATATTCATCGGTTCTGCTACATGCAACATTAAAGTTATCCAAAACATCTACTACACCCATATCATTTCATTTTTGTGGAAATGAGCAAAGATCTTGTTTACAGGAAAATTAATTTAACACATGAAAACATATTTAGATACAAAAGGTTACATGATTGTTATAACTTATTACCCATGGCTTTCCTGATGGCATCAGTGTTTCATCCTTTGTCCTTCGAACAACATTATCAGATCCAATAATAATTCCTGGTAGATCTCTAAAACTTGCACCCTGTGGAGATGAGGGCCATGGTAATGAGACTATGGAAATATAGTGAAATCTAAATTAAGAAGACTAACATACCTTTCTTTTTGGTATCATACCAACGCGCATGTAATCGTCCTCATTCAAAGGTTGAGGCAGATGGTCACGGAGAACTGTATCGTTAGTCATCCTTTTGTCATTTGAATGGGCTGTCATATCTTGAGAAGCAAGAAGAAAAAGATCGATCAAATTCTATATTCTCAAACGGAGTGAGCATCCAATCTCCAACCCCAGCTAAAGCACAAAGGTCCTTGCTTAGGCAACAAAGAGAGCACTCAAATTTTAACACTCTAATGCTCTTTGAGGGGGAAAAAAAAAGTACTCCATCAGTGAGGATGGGCTATAATGACCAATGTTTTAAAACACAACTAGTTGACATGTTAATACCTTGGCTAAAAATCTATTGGAGAAGTGCCATAGAATTTTCAAATGGCTACTCAGAGTTGATAGTAAATGGCTTCCGGCGGCTCACTTCTTATAAGTTCTAAAATAAACCAAGCCAAGCACAACTCTTGAAATATTATGGATAGTTAAACAGCACCCAGCTGTGGGGCATACAAGGCTGATTGAACCAAAAACTCAAGTGGGGCATACAAGGCTGATTGAACCAAAAACTCAAGTCGGTTTAAAAGCAAGTCATAGATAAAAGCTCTTGCCTAGTATTCAATCACATTTTTTCCGAATGCAAAAGACTACTGCTCAATCAATTCAGCCAAGAGCTCCAAAGGAACATAGAAAAACATCTAAAGAGTCAGGTTTGTCATAACTAATATGTATAACAAATTTATATGAAAAAAATGGGACATTTTCTGCCAAACTTTAAATTAAACCTACCACATTTTGCTGCTCTGATATATTTCTGAAATTCAGTTTCAGGAGCTTTGATGTACTGCATCTGATCACACTTCTCGTCATTTGCAACCTTAAATAGAAACTAAGCTGATTAGACCAGCATATATGAAGAAGTAGATCAGAATAAATTAAGCAGTAAGCACATAAAATTACACTTGAGAGATCAGAAATAGCATCACTTAGAACAATGAGTTGTTCGAGATCTCGGGATTGTCCTTCTTCAAAAGCAACAACATTACGCTGCATGATGAAATTAGATTGGAATCAAGTCTTAGAAATTGCTAATGCCACCACCACTTGGAGAAAAGTGCCAATCACCTCAAAATCACCAGGAAACCCATATTGAACGACCACATCATGACTTGGGAGAGGAAACTGGGGCAATATCTGCCAGTAAAACAACTGTTCATGCGAAATTCCACAAACCTTAAGCATTAAAAGTGCATAGCAGTCGGTAATTAGCTAGCTAAGAAGAACCACCAGCATTCAAACAAGCACCGGCTCAACATAACACCTCACGTGGCTGGGTTGATAAATACCCTTACCCTGAAAAATATGTGATGCACATAGTAGGTGCGAAGAAAGAGACATATTGACTAAGTAATAGTTTCTTTTTTTGGTACTGCTATTTAAATGTGTGAAGCAAATGTAGTGTACAATACTGCACACATACTCAGAGTACAATTCTATGGTTCAAGCAGGTAAGACAATCAATCCCATGATCCTAGGATGTATCATTTGGTTTCTCTGGAAGAAGATGAGCTAACATACTTTAAAGAAGCCAACTATTTAAGTCCAAAATTCAGGGTTTTCTATTTCTTTTGTGGTTCAATGCTGTGGTAGGAACCACATGGTCAGATCCTTTTTTACCCTTACGGTGACTTATGATGATAATATAATACACTGTCGATGCATTATATCTATGTTTCTGAGTATTATCAAGACCACTCTTTCGAAAAGAAGAAAAAAGATTCATCTGGAAAACAATATGACAGATACTTGTAGGAGTTAGCATGGTGAACAGCTAGATTAGAGCGATGGATACTCACAGTTCATCTGTCAACTGAATAAAACCAAAAGTATAATAAATTAAATCGTTAAACAGTTGTTGGTGTTGCAGCAGGAATGAGGCAAGTGGTGAAGATGGAAAGACTTTTGTTAATCTGTAAGTTTTCATGAATACGAACCACAGATAAGATAGTAGAGTTTACAAGGTAGTTGAAACAGAAGTCCGATATCTGAAGTATTTAGCACAAACAAAACTTAGATATGTGACAAGTAGAGATGTGTACAGCATACAGTTAAATGTAATATAAGTTCAGAAGAATTACATTGTAAGATACAAAATTGCATTGGGAAAAGTGAATAAAGTGACCAAGTGACCAACATATGATATTTTTCAGGGAACGTAATTGTCCAATAAAATTCCACGATCAAGTGATGGCTAAGAGCCAACATGAATAGAGTGTACTTGCCTCATGTGGTTGAGCACCCCAAAGGAAAACACGCATTCGAAATTGAGGAAGACCATAGCAACCAGCAGCCATAATCCCAAGCCTTGATTGGTATTGCATTCGAACCAGACGGCTAATGGCATATCTTCCTAGAAAGCCATTAGAAAACCTTAAGATGTCAATAACATTTTCCATTAAGACATATTTTGTCCTCAAGAAATCAATTATATCCATGAAGACCACAATTTGGTGATTTCTTTCATCATCAAGAGGAGAATCAACATTTCAGAACCGGTTGTAGCCACTGATTCCTTGGCATGGAGGTTCTCCACAAATCACAGCAACATCTCCCTGTGATAAGGTGGGCAATTGTGGAGGGAAGATACCGAAGAAGTTATTTTATTAGAAAGTTCATATCATGCATTAAATACAAATTTATACGAATACAATGGTTCGAGCATTCTGCAATTATAACATATAGAGATGATTCCTAAGTGCCTCCTCAGTTTTAATTGAGCAGCAGAAACCACATACTTGTCATATTATTATTAGTCCATGTCACCATTTGGAAAAGTCAATGTGCGCAAAGAAAATCCAATTCTCTAATCTGAGTTTTACCATTTGCACTTTAAAAATGTACAAATGAGGTTGATAAACTCAGGTGTAATTTTATTTATTTATTTATTTCCGTTATGTGTTCTATTTAGACCTTTTGATATATTCATCTAAAACATTGCTAGAAAATTTATTTCAATTGTGATATTTGTGTTTCTTGGATTATTTTCTGATCCTTGGGGTAATGCTGAAGGGGTGTCTGCGTAGCATGATCAATTTAAGAGGATGAGAAAATTCATATGGCCAAAAAGAAAAAGAAAGGGAGGGGGGTTCTAATTAAGAGTCTAACTATATACTACTCCCTCCGTCCCAAAAAAGGACTTCCTAAGATGGACTTTTTTATGAACTTTGACAAAAAATTACACCTAAATTACATCACAATAAGATAAAATAAGTAAATAAAGTTATTTTATGAAAGCAAACTTGATCTATTTTCATAATATAATGTTATAATATTCTTATATGGTGTAATCTAGGAGTAGTTTGTGTTCAAAATTGGAATAAAATGTCAACATTAGGAAGTTCTTATTGGGACGGAGGGGGACAATCAATTTTCACACACGGAATTCTTCGGATGGACATAAAATAGGTAGATTTTGCTTTTGGCCCCTCTTAGTCTTCACCATCTGTTCCACAAGGATTGTCCATGTCAGAAAAATCATTCCCGGAATTGGTTTGGTTCTCCTTCAATTTTTTCCAGTTATGGATCTAAATTTCGATGAGATTCTTATAACTTTTTAGCTAATTTTTTTCCCACTTTGAAAGATGAGAGACCTAACCTGATTGTGTAACAATTATTAACAGAGTACAAAGTCAGGGAAATGAATGAGAGAAACGTACCGGACGCGGCAGTATTTTTGTCTTCATTCCCTCTAATACAAACTCTCTTATCCGCTCTTCACAGTTGCTAAACAGAAGTTGAAGAAGTTATCAGCATGATCATTCTCTTCTCATTTAGAATTTAGAAACTAATTCTGATAAATCACATTCACACCTCAAGCTCTCAATTGGCTCCCATGTATCATCAGCTGGGCCATAGCCAACCCACCGAACCTGAAACAAACTAGAGTATGAGAAACTGGCTAAGTCACATCTCAGACTCAAAGTAATACAAAGATTTCATCAATAGCACCACTTGGTGTTTCAGCTATAAACTAGGAAATTTACACAAACACCCGCGGAGTATAAGTGAAATTACATATAAACTGGGTTTCTGTGAGTTCTCCACATTAAGACCCCCTGCCATTGATCCCTACATTACTTTATGCCCCCACATATTAAATATTCCAAACTTGCCCCCCATCACATCATATATGTTTTAAAAAATAAGAGCCGGCCATGGGCAGAGCTCCACCCATCGAGGTGACCTGAGTGGCAGAGCTCTCCACAGTCGAGCTCCACCCAATGGCAGAGCCGGAAGAGTTCAGAAATCCCATCTGAAGCTCTGAAGCTCCAGGCCGGAGCTTAGACTACCCCGATCTGGAGCTCTGAGCCCTGCTAAGCTCCGGTATTGCAATAAATGGGATGAGCCTATTAAGCTTGGATACCCTATTAGGCTATTATTCAGGGGATAAGAATGAAACAAACATTCTAGAGGCCAAACACATTTTAAACTTTAACAGAAACAGCCAACAGGCGGTATTGATTTGTTAATAATTGGTTAAGAATGTTAAGCAAAACTAGCTGGTTAGCTAGCTCAGATTGAGAGTTGATAATTAGCTCATTTTAACGAAGGCGTATAGTAAATTAGCTGATTTGCTAAATATATAGAATATAAAAGGAAATCAGCTAGCCTATTCATTAGCTACTAGTGAGGCGTTCAGACTTATTTTTGGATAAATGGCCAATTTAGCTCATCTAGCTTATAAGCTATTTTTAAATATAGCCTAACATTACTACATCAACTCAACCAGATTTGACTATTGTCAAGGTCTTAATCCCTACTTGGCAAACGCTTACCTGAAATTTGATGCCCCGCTTGCCTGTTTCATTAGGATCACCATGACATATAGCCACTAGCTTTTCCACTTCATATTCACAGGAATCCTTTTCATCAGTCTTGGATCGCTTGTCTTGATCAGCTTCTTCAGTTGCAACTAACTCGAGTTCTTCATCTTCATATTTCTCATATCTTTTGCACATTTGATCCCATTCCATCAATAAATTAAGAAAATTTTCTGCAGGTTCATTCCTAATCTGTTCATGTAGTAGAGACATGAAATTAGTAACTATTTCAAGAGACATGGGGGTTTGCAAATGTAAGGACTGATACCCACTTTAGTCTGC
Organism: Plantago rigida; assembly: GCA_036897825.1. Classification (NCBI taxonomy): domain Eukaryota; kingdom Viridiplantae; phylum Streptophyta; class Magnoliopsida; order Lamiales; family Plantaginaceae; genus Plantago; species Plantago rigida. Next base: position 3,215 of record JAYMSR010000675.1, on the reverse strand, counting down.
GGGTGGTTTAGCCTTAAGCTCTCACATGCAGCTTTATCAATGTCAATAGCCCATTTCTTCAAAGGTAAAAACATGTCAATTTGCAATAACTTCCATAATGATTGTAAGAACTTTTTTTATAAATTTAAACGTGCTTGTTTATGATTACCGTCACTAGGTCTACGCCACATGCTTCAGCACCCATGCATAGCCCTGTCGACATTCCTCCACAACCAGAGTACAAATCCAGTAATGCTAGCTCATGTTTGATATTTTCCTTACTGATCGTTTCATCTACATTACACTCAGTGCAGATTTTACAGTTTCCAACTTGATTGGAAGTTGGCATGATCAGTGGATTAGAATGAGGAAAGTGTGTACATTGATTATCTGCATTATTTTTATGTGGATCAGGATTCAAATCGACACGTAGTTCCTAAACGAAATTTGTATCGGAAGAAGTGAGTCGACTGAAGTGAAAAAGGTTTTCAAGTCATGATCTATTATATAATCTTATACGGATATATCAACTTTATACCTGTAATGATAGAACTAAATGTTGAGTAATCAACGCAGTACTTCATATCAAAATAGAAGTCACAAGGTGGAAGGCATTCTGCTTTCAGGTTTACCTACAGGAGAATGGTGAGAGACAATTTATTTACTATAGAAGGAACATGAAAAAAGTACTAGGACATAAGCAATCAACTGCAGGTATAAATAGCAACAATAACAATGACATACAGTTGTTGCTAATTGGACAACTGTTACTTTCGAAACTATACAATCTAATAAGTTGTCGTTCATCAGAGTAGAATAGAACAATCGCTTCTTGTCGTGATATTTCCCGATATCCTTTATCACCTGACAATACACAAAAATATAGTAGAAGTAAAATACAGTCGAAGGCGATGGGAGTATCAAAAGCATGATTAGTTATACTTATTACCGTATCTTCCGCTCTGAAGAACCATTGAACCCTAAAGTATTCTCCACCATCTATAGTCTCAAAAAACTCTAGTATCTTGCCAACATAGTTAGAGACTCCCTTCGGGCCCTAGAAATATATTGAGTCAGGTGTAACAGTATAATAAAGGTATTCAGTAACATCTAACAGGAGATAGTAATAGAATTTCTAAAAGAAAATCTGAAATCCATTGAGTTCATGAACATTAAGAGAAATCTTTCAATAGTGTTTGCATGAATATAAATCCTACTATAGACGGCAACATTGTTAAAAAACTTTATCTTTGGAAATTGCAAAACTATTAGACCTCTGGTCAAACTATTAAACTTGATGTGTTGCGAAACTATTGCAAAACACGGACAAGGATGTCAAACAAATCAAGTAGAAAAAAGGTGAAGCAGTGTTCAAGTTCAATGAACACGATAATTAACGAAATCAAGACAACATTTATGCATAGATTCCCGTAGCACTGCATGTTATCGAGGGGATAGGTGATACATCTTCTTCAATCCTAAAAGACACAAGTCAAGGATTACAAATAGGCGGACCATGGAGTCAGTGATATTCTGTCTTGTTATGTGAATCATGGCTAACTGTTAAGGGTACGTGACAATTGGCCTTACATCGTGTGATGTGGTATCTAAGTAAATGAGACAGCAGGTTTGGTTTCTGTCATAAAGTTTCTAAGAGCCTTTAAAATGAAAAACCAAAAATCCAAGGTTTGCAGCATAAGTCAAGCCTACCACAATTAAGCTTTTGTAAACCAAATATTCTAAATTCCTATATACAATCTTCCGGGCTATGAGTCCTGGATCTTGAATCAGATTATTGTAACAGCACATATAAGAACCAGAAAATGAACAGAAGCAGTGCAACGACGTCATGACAATTAAGTTGAGTATAAAAATATCAGTTTTAAGAATGAGGAGAAAGTTTGTCTAGGAATACATTGTAGTTGAGTTAAAACTGACTCACTTTTACATAAGCGCAGTCACCCAGTTCAAAAACTTTCCTGAGTATTTCAGCTTGAGTATAATGGCACTTGACATTCAAAACAAGTTTTTCCTCATCGTCATCATTCTGAGAAGTACTAGAGATGTTGCAACTGACTTAGTGATGAAATGGTACATGGTAGATTCACAAACTTGCGTATATGTGGAACTTACACTTTTTTAGATGAATCTCCATTTTGAAGTGACTGCACATACAATAATTGTGAAATCAGTATAGTTAATAAAACATATGAAAGAAAAAAGGAAAGATCCTAAATATCATAAGCTTATTTGATTGTTTGGTCAAAATAAATATGTTACCTAAGAAGAATAAGTATATAATCTAATACAACTAGCTTATTGTTCCAATGTTAGATAGACCTAGGCAATGAGCTACTCCATTCGAATCAGCTAACTACATTAACACTCAGCTAGCTAGCAGCAAACTTATGAGAGAAAAAGTATACTACTACTGGCTTGTAGTAAAAATATTTAGCACTTACCTTGTTGTTATTAATGTTATGGTATCGGTGAGGCCAACGGGTGCATGCATCATGTTGGGGAATGGGATCCCCTAAAAAGGAGACTTTTTTAGTACTGGTAATTTTCTTCTTCTTCTTCTCATTGGTATTGTTCAATTGTGGCGTCCGTTTCGTGGAATTGGCAGTAGAAGCATTATTCTGAGCTGATAATAATATGGGCGAATGGCGGCACCGATCAATTGCAGTGGACTTACAATTGGATTCTGGTTGATGATGAGAATCTTCAGTCGGCGACCCTGACATACCTAACTGATAACCAATTCAAATTGACAACAACAACAACAGCAGCACTAGCAAGAATGAGATCGATCGATCGATCTATCAATCTCCAACAATTTGATGATTGATTGAATGATCCCAAATGAAATAGCAGGCACGACAAATTGGAAAAAGGAAAACTTTCAATTTTGGGCGGGATAGAATAGATCTGCATCTAGTCGTCTATCATCTATCTATAATCTATCTTTCATGTCACTTCTTTTACTTTTTTTACAGTTGCGCTCTAAAAGCTCAGCTAGGTGAGTTCAAAATTTTAACAAAATACACTTGGGAGTGACGGAATCAAAAGTCAAATCAAATTTTACAAGTTTACCTTTTAATTTTGTTAATTGTAAAAAAATGGAATAAAATATTAAGGAACCGGTAAAAATTAAGATGGAGAATAGTAAAAGTAATTGTGAGAATATATATAAAATATGAAAGAGATTGTTTAAAAAACTAATAAGTATAGATAGT
>JAYMSR010000674.1:0-12801 GCA_036897825.1 Plantago rigida | reverse complement strand
CTCAAGTCTAGAATAAATGAGTTCTTGACAAGACTTACTCAAGGGCATAAGACTAACTAGAAAGAAGTAAGGCGTTCTGGAAGAATTTATGAAATATACCAACCATATATCCACAAGTCTGAACGGGTTCACTAGGGTTTAGTCCGTTAGATCAATTAATTGGTAAGAAAAATCAATTATGCAATTGTTAGTACGTAGTGGCTGTTATGAAACTCAATTTCTTTATTAGTTATCATAAATTATGCACAACATTTGATAAGTATTAAAAATATTATACACATATATAAGGGACCTTTCTTATCATCTCCAGCTATATATACGGAACATTAGCCCATTATCATTTACGTACGGCTTGTGTGCAACAACAATTAACGAAAATAGCTGGCTTAATAACAACGGCAAAATTTGACCTTTTGACTTCAAAGTTATAAATACGTTTTCATACGTTGATAAACTACTCTAGATATAGAATATAATTAATATATTTATATTACAAACTCTGAAATATCTAACACACCAATTAAATTTCCTATAAATCAACTGCAGATCACAAATTAATCAAACTATGAATCGAAACAATCAAGAACCAAATAACATATGAGAATGAGATACATGATATACAAATTGGGGAAAATAAATTTTTCTTTTTTTTTACGGTTGGTGACCATTGAATAAATAAAAGAAAATAAAAGGGTTGATTTATAGTACTTATTTTTGGATTAATTAATCTTTATGGAGTATTAAACTTGAAGTCAGATGGTTTAATTTGTTCATTTCATACGTTGTTATCATTAGCATTGGAGTTTAAATTTTTTATTTAACTAAATGTATGTATATGGTAATAGTCATACTTTTGAATTGGCAAGTGGGTATAACATTTTTACTGTCACATGATCTCGTCTACGAATTCGATTTACCAGATTCTTTTTTCTCTTTGTTGTGTAATTTTTGTATATCGACTCCATCTTGTTCAGCTATGAGTAAGAACAGGGAATTAGTTAGATTTTATGGACAATACAATTCGAATAGTGACTTGATTACGGGTGCATATTCAATTTTTAACACGTTCACAATGGTATAACTGGACATCAATAAATATTTACCTAAATAACTACTCTTGGTTAAGTATTTTTGATAAATTTCAGAAATAGGTTCATCATCATGATTGTATTGGAATCACTTGCTTTGTCGATTGTGAACGTGTGAAAGTTTGAAGTGTATGAACATCCACATATCATTTGGGAACCATGTATAAGGAGCTCAAACCACCCCATAAAAGTTCGTATAAGACCCACATCCAATACCTGATAATAGAGAAGTAAACCTAGAGCAGGCAAGGAGGGATTGCCCCTTAAAAGAAACTTTACGGGTTGATATGCCAGATCCTATCGTAGCAAGTTATTGATTGTTAACTCAATTTTAAAACTGTACTTTAGTATCATATAATATCGGACCCACATCCAATACATCATGCATATGCATACGATATTTTCAAGCGATGTGATATATTCAATGACATACTCCTTTCATGTAGGGCCTTCTTTGTGAGGGATCTTCAATTGATGATCGACATATCTCGTGGATATACATTCTCCAGTCCTCGAGTTGATATGTCATATCCTATTGTAGTAAGTTACTGATTGTTAACTTAAATTTAAAATTGTACTTTGGTAGTAGATAATATCGGACTAAACCATATAACAAAGTAAAACTATACTACATGTCAAACAAAAAAGATTACTTAAGATAGAAGTGGAAAAATGCGAAACAAACACTTGAGGAGGGATTGAGATTGAGTGCCCATGGCCTGTCTTAAGACAAGAGTAGGTTCTAACTGGAAGTGGCTTATTACTATAATATTAGCCGTGATTGCACAGGGTGTGGAGAAAATTAGCCGGTGCTTATCCTATAGCGATCGGGTGAGTGATAAGCCGATAAGGACGTGTACGGCTCTCGGACAGGCGGTTCAGTACCGTGTCCAGCCTGTGTTGACCCCGGCACGTGCCTCTTAAGTCTTAATGCTCGGTGGGACACACCACATGTTTTATTTTACTTTAATCGATCATATGAAAACGATTACTAATAAAAACAAGACAAGAAAATGCAATGTAAAAACACAAAATCTCATAATATATGTTATTTAGATACGAATTATGTTATCAATAAAATCGTTCATGTTATAAATTAAAACGTTTATGTTGTTAATAAAGTATATATTGTTGTAATCTGAAAAAGTACCAATATTGAAAACATAAATATTTTAATTAATAACATTAATGATTTTTTTGACAATACATTTTCGTCTCTAAATAAATTGTCTAAATATCGTATTTCAGGAGACTTACTCAATGTACATCAACCTGATATATTAATTTATCTGTGTCGTAAATAGTATTACTACGAGATTTCTTCTCATCTGAATTACCCTGATTGGACCAATTAAATGTTTTAACGACTTTGATCCTTTTTGGAGTTAAAATGTAAAGTCAAAAGTAATTGTTCAAATCATGAACACTTGGATATATTTACGTACTGTATCATATGGTCGTTTGAATGAAAATGTTATTATCCATTTAATTCAACTTATCGAGTGAGTAATAACTGGATGAATCAATAGAAAGCACATTGAGAAAGAGTATTATCCTTTCCTTCCAGAGTTCCATCCTCGGAATGCTTAAAATACATTATTGAAGTTTCCAATAACATAAATAATGACTACGCTGTTATTTCTCAAAACTAAAAAACAAATAGAGAATTATTCCATGTTAATCCCACTGCCCAGACAACCCAAGCCATCAAAGATCAAACTTCTCCATTTACAGAAGGTATACTAGTCTTCTTGATCTGCCACGGACCACCAGCCATTACAGCCTCGATCTCTCCTATTTCTCGTGGACATTTAGTCATGTTCACACAACCGTCTGATGTAACACACTGAAACACACGAAAAATCAAAGACAAGCAAGTTAATTCATGCATGCTAATGCACAAGTGTAAGAAGAGACAAAGGATTCAAACATCCAGATGCACAAGGGAGACGGTACCACATCGCTTTCAATTCGGACCCCACCAAAACTTCTAAATCTACTGATATTCTCGTTGTTGAAATATTTTGATGTTTGTTCGTTTTTCATTGCAGGAAGCAACAAGGCGTCAATGAAATAACATCCAGGCTCCACAGTTATGACCTGTATAGTTAGTTCATCAAGAATCAGTATGCAGGATGATGTTTGGTTTAGCAAGTAAAAGTTGCAAATCCAAGTTCTATCTGTATCTGATGCAGGTCTTGAGATGAGTGATGGTTATGAGAGTTTCTCATTCTTTTATTTGAACCTAATTTAACAACTTGAATGATGAGGAGCATGAGATCACAACCTCCAGAAACCAATACAATCATCTCATGGTGTTGAAGAGCAGAAGAGGAAAGAAAGACAAGGGCGGAACTGCACCATAGATGATTCTAAGAAACCTATAGAAGATAAATGGAGAGGCCATTCTAAGCTTGAGATTAGTCATCTGAGTTTCTATGACTTACCATTCCTGCCAAGAGTTCTCTGCTAGTGCGCAAAGACTTCAGTCCAGGTTCTTTGGGTCTCTCCGCTCCCTGAAACAATTGTTAAGTTAAATTAACTGCAATTTTGACTAAAATAAGGGAGATAAAATCATCGCAACCTTCAGGTAACCCCCAGGATCATGGGTGTCAATTCCCAACAGGTGGCCCAGTCCATGTGGCATGAAAACAGCACCGAGATGGTCATGAGACATTGCATCAACATCACTAAGAAGTCAGAGAGCCATAGCATCAATATGGATTTATTACTGTGCCTTTATGGAAGAAAAAAAATGGAAAACAAAAACCATAAGGAAACGTATGTAGTATATACCCATGAAGGAGACCTCCAACCTTCAAGGCCTCCAGGATAGTTTTTTCAGCCAATCTGTAGACCATGGATAAGCTGTTAGCCCATTATCAAAAACAAATTTCCAAAAAATATGCATCATCAATAACAAAGATCATTTTGTTAACATTTATCAACTATCAAGACAAACAACATTCTATCACATGAGATGTCAAGATGATTTTCTTACCAAGGACAGAGACAGGGACTATTCACATCCCATATCATTAATATGTTGTTCCAAAACCTTTGAGTCCTATCATTTTAAAAAATAACTAACCTATGATCCAGAACTTCTCTAGTATTGTTACAAACATACACTAGATGGGCAAGAGATACTCATGAGCAGTTGGTTTGAATACTCGGATTCTCTTATTCAGAAAGATGGAGAAATAGATAGTGATGTCAACCATAGAACACGGAAGTGGATAGGTGCCACATGGTGTTGTGTGATTTGAACTTTATTTTACAGCTCAAGGGTAAGTTCTACATGACAGCTATTTTATGATATGGAACAGGATGTTGGGCCCCAAGGAAGAGCAATGTACAGAAGATGGGTGTGGCCGAGATGTGCATGGTCCACTGGATGTGCCGTAATACTAGCCTACTAGGACAGATAGAGTATTTAATGCAGACATCCCCACAACCTTAAAGGTAGCTCCTGTAGAAGATAAGATGCTGAGAGAACAGACTAAGATGGTTTGGCCATGTCGCACGCCGTCCAAGAAGTACCAGTTTGCCGAGTAGGGTCATCAGGGTTCGGGGCTTTAGAAGAGTACATGGGAGACGGATGAAAACTTCGCTAGAAGTTAAATGTAAAGATATGGAAGCTAATGGAATAAACGACTAAATGAGTATCTAAGTATGGCTATATACACAAGATCCAGATCAGATGCATGTGTGCTCTTATATGGATTATAAAACGTATGGTGGCAGAAGGAACAGGAAATGGGCACTATGTTGGGTAACATCAAGGGTGGTGGTTGAGGTCCTGGCACGGTTATACGTAATAGTGATGGATGGGCAAGGGCTCACATTAGTGCTACTATTTGAGCAACGGTAACCACCTAGTTTAAGTGACCAGAAGACAGTGGAAAGGGGAGAGGACCAGGAACGGTGAGGAAATTCATAGGTTCTCATAATGACTGCAGGGCAGCATGCAGATAAGCCCAACTTGGTTCATGCTTTTACCCTGATTGTCTAGAACCCCAGCTTATACATTAATGCTGTATCTGAACAAGACAACTAACACAATCAGATAACTGAGGCTGCTATTAAAATCATTAAGAGGATAGTTATCAAAACAAATTAGTGGAGAGCAGGCATGACTGGGATTGAAATCACCAGTATAATCTGCAAGCATTGCGATAATATAACCCAAACAGGGAGAAAAGTTTTAATTATTGAAATCAAACAAAATGTAAACAGAATTTAGCTTAGTATTCTAATTTGGGTCTTACTTGTGCATATCAACCCAACATACTCCAGGTCGCATACTGGATATAACAGCATCATGTGCGCGAAGGACAGCCTGAAAATGAGAGCAGTAGAACAGATAATGTGAATCATAATGCAGAGTTGCAGACTATTCCAAATTAACTAAAATTTTCAAGGAAATGGAGTTTTAGGTAGTCATGCTCATACAATGGAGAAGAGTTTTTGTAGTAAGTTCAACAATTCAAAATCCTTCTGCAACAAAACCTTAGGACTTGCAATACTTTTTTCGCTGCATTAGAGTCCACGTGTTTCTCACTTTCTTAAATATAATATAGTAATCAATAAATGCACAATGCAAATGAAGCACTTACATTGTATACTATGGACTGGTCATCAGTGAATTTTCCGTTGACCTGCATGCAAATGTTTGGAGTCATCAGCATTAAAAACTTGGGGAAAGAAAAAACATGCTTTTGTACACAAAAAACTAAAAAGGACTAAATCACCTTAACAGATGGGATTTTTCCTATCTCAGTTTATCATAATCAACTAAGCAATGCAAAAAAAAGGAACCACCAATATTGATCCAAGGAATAAACAACTAAGAAAGGAGAAAGCAGGCAGGCCGTTTTGAAACTAGAACGCATGGTATGGTCTTCACATGAATGAATCTTGGAATGTAAGCATGGATCAGTTCAATACTATTAGGCAATTGCATACTATCTGGATACAAGGATAGACTCGTTTTATGAAATTTTATAGGGTCACAAACTCTAGCAAGTCTGGTTACAGTTTAAGGGATCAACCGGCTGAGGATTTTGAAAGAATCAGATTTCATTTCATATATTATAAGATAAATTTTCTTAACATTCTGAAGCTGGACATGACTTTGAGCCTTCAGTCACAGTGTGCCACATACGGAGGGAAATTACTTGACTTGTTTCTTGACAACACCCGAGCTGGAGAAAACACAAAGGACAATACACTGAACCAGAACACTTCCTAGTACAGCATAGTGTGGTACTGTGGAGCATGAGCTTGGTATACCCCCGTTATTATTGTAACGGGTTTTATTTGATGAATTATTATGCTATTAAGGGAAATGTTAAGAGAGGGAGAAACCCGTTGCACAAAATAAAATGTGAACATGATAAGCACAATTTCTTGACCTCCTTTTAGGAAATTAACATTTTCAGTAGCTTTTAGATTGTCCTAGGACTGAGAAATTGTGTACACATATCTAGAGAGAATATAATGACTATTATAGAATATATACGAGTCCGTGTGATTAAAAAGAATTACACATACTTACCGGGAAAGAACACGTTATATCTGAACCATAAAAATGGTATTCAGCTCCCATATCTAGCAAAGCAATATCTCCATCCTCTAATGTCTACAACAAAAACAAGCAACACAAATAATGCAGGAGACTCTACGGACACAGGTGTAAACTGTAATTGTATTGAGAGAGCAAAAGCATCCTCATTGTACAAGTAATGTAGAAAGTACTTTCATGTCTTATAGCAGCACATTAGCACTTATAACGATAACTGAATTTCACGTAGTTACTCAGTCACTGGATCATTATTCCAAAAGGAACAACTGGAAATTTATTCCATAGTAACAAGTACCTAGCAGAATTTATTTACAATCTTGAAAGATAGTAAAATGAAATATTCATGGGTTCTATTCTTATTTGAAGTTTACTCAAAAGTTCAATGTCACATATTTTGTTATATGAATTTGTAGCCTTGTAGGGAGTCTTCCTCACTTTATTATCTTTTCAGATTGGTCTTTCTATTCAGATCACTCTTTTTTCTTTGATAAGATAATTTAGATCAGTTGATATCATCCATTCTTGCCCAGTTAATTAATTTTATAATCAACGTTTTCCAAGTGAACATCCAAATGAACTCTATTTCACTTTTATCTGGAAGAATTAATGAGCTCACTTCTAACTCTTTCATACCTTATGTATACTCTTAACTCGTAACCAGGAATTTCAAGTTCACCTTATCTAGCATAGCAGTGAGTCAGAGTTGCATGACAGACAACAAGACAAACATGATGATATGATATAGTAATGCTCAAGGGGAAAAAAACTCAAGTCAAATCTTATTCTTCCTAATCTGTTTTCCCTTGACTTTTTGGTATAGCTGTAATGCTTAAGTTATAGTATTAAGTACGTTAAGACTCTGCCCGGCCCCACAAGGCACATGAGAAACTTAGTGGAAATAACAAGAGCATGAAAAGTTAGACCTATATAATTAGTGAATCTAATGACAGGCTATTGATTCAATTGAGGGTTTTTTTACTCTCGACAGTGAGAAACACGACAGAAGAAAATTAACTGGATGATTCAGAATGTTGTTGAACAGTTGGAGCAAACACATGCTAGTTAACATACCCTGTCATTTGGAGCTGCTGCATGACCATAGTGGAGCACAGCACTGTTACATAACAAATTGAACTATTAGCTAATTGTGCAAGCATTATAGCCTGTGATAGTGTGATGTGCTCTAGACTATCATTCTGCAAAATCTGATAATAGAAAAAAGGACCAAACTATATCCATGAAGCATGAACTATCTTTATGAATATGATAAAAAGGGGAAAGGTCATTGTGCTCTTCTCATTGCTGCGGCCAGTAGTCATATACTATCATCTAGATATAGTCAATAATGTTATAAACTTGGTGGTCAAACACAATTACTCCATCCGGTCCGCAGAACTTCATACATTAGGTTATTAGGTTGGCGCGTAGTTTTAGGTGAAAATTTAAAGTAATGATGAACTGATGAAGTATTAAAAATGTGGGAAACAGTGTACTTTTACTGGAAAAATGTGTAATTTGTGTGTAAAGTTGATATTGTTTATTATTTGTTGGGTGTGGGGCAGTTTCCTTTTTTGGAAATGTATGAAGTTCTATGGGACGGATAGAAATGGAAAATGTATGCAATTCTACGGGACCGAGAAAGTACTCTCATTTCTTAACCCGAAAATAATCAGCAGTCAAAGACTATCAATCACAGATACAAATCAGTTTATTCATTTCATGGAATTAAATGCAGATAACCTAGAGACCTACCACCAATATCCTGGAGTGGAATTGAAAAATGAATTAAGAACTGCTGGGAATGTAGTCTGATAGAGGTATTCCTTATAAAGGATAACTCCCCCAGAGTAGTCGGACTCGAATGAAGAACTATATAAAATGTTTTAACACTTTGAATCGTGAAATATTTATCCTCTGTCAAGTCCTACTAGGTACACTTGCCCAGACTGAAGTGGTGTTTATGTGGTCCCGTAAAAGGATTTACGTGAAATTACATTCTTCATCTCGCTGCAGTTTTGGAACACACAAACAATTATGATGGAAAAAAATAATGAAAGAAGTTACCTGTTATCACCAGTTGCACATATGCACGTGTATGAACAGTGTCTACAGCCACCATACATGTAGGTGTGGTGAAGAAACATGCTTTCCATTTGATACTCTTTCATGCCCCCTTTTGTTTTCCTCATAACCTACTCAAAAAGAAAATAGCAAATAAAGAGAACTTCACTCAGTACAAACAATTCCCATACAAGAGATAATGATCTTCTGTGGAACAGAGGCAGCATCTAAGAGGACGCCATTTTTTGTTAAAGAGCTGTAATTACAAATGTGAAGAATATCAAAATACTTTTATCCAAACCAATCACAGTGCATATAAAAATCAGATTCTTTCTCACAGTTATACAGGATACAGATGGCTTATCAGAAGGGAAAAACAAACAGGATCTGCTCATTCAATTACTGGAGTCTGCAACCCACAACAGGATTCTGATGTTCTTAGGATAGAAACATACCAGAAAGGATAGTGTTCAGGACCGTCTACATTAACAATAAGTTTGATGGATAATTAATAAGCTGCAAATATACATGACTACAATCAAGTATTGAAACTTAAAACGGCAGAGGTCATGATGCCTGTCAAATAAATTCAGAAGTGTCATGCATTTTCTTTGGTATTAGATGATATCTTAGGAAGCCAACTTTTGAAGGTGACATCTAAGTACACAAATTGCAGAGTGAACCCAGATACATATCAAGAGGTGCAATCAATGCATGTGTGGTAAATTTCACAAAGAATACCTCAACATGAGCTTCAGAGCTGATATCATTGGCAAACTGGATGAGAGCAAGTTCCAACTTTGATTTTATAACTCGACATTCAGTCAGAATGGGATGCAAAACATTCAAATCCATCTTGAAGTTGTCAATTCCCTGCCAAAATTGAGAAAATATGAAGATATACTTTATACATTCAGATCACTGCACAATACAAAAGATTCTATGATACTTGCTCTCACAATCCTGCAATTTTATCTGTCCTGTATGTACCACTAATAAAATAGAACACTCTAAGAAAAAACGAGTATGAATAACAATAATTAAACTGAAATTTGACACGGCATCATTTAATTCTTAGTGAGAAACATTCTGATATGCACATAAAAATTATGTTGTCCTAAATGGTTTCAATTTTGAAATATTATGTAGTAACATGTTCTTATACCATCAGAAGAAGATTTTGCAATTCAATTTATGATTTTATTCAGAACCCAAATTGATACAAAGCAGGAATGCCATGTAACACAGCATACATAGTTTTGACCAAGTGTTTAACTGTGAGGCAAGAAGTGACAAGGCACTCTTGTTCCAAGAAAGTCCCACATCCAAAGAAGAGACAATAGTGTTTGCACAGGCAGAGGAATAAATAAGTACGACGTTCCGTTTAAACATACATAAGGTTTTAACTTTTAGCTCCAAAACGACCTCAATTTATCACCATCAGACCACGAAATGATTAATCTATACAGATGTACCTCTCTAAACTAGAAGACATATTTATCTCTGGGGGTTTTCTCAAAGCTAGCAAACATCTTTAAATGATAATTAAAACTTATTTTGTTTAAGAACCTCAAAATCTGCTGGCTTGGAAAAGTTGTTACTGTCAGTATTGAGCCCGTGCAGAAGATAAAGTAACGGTTTCCCCTGTCCTTGGTAGTGCTGATGTAGAACTTTTGAAATCTCATCAGTGTAGTAGGCAAAGTTAACCATGTAGCTTTCCTGCAAACAACGGATGGAAGTCAATGCATCGTCTTGTTGGAATGTTTTAACTTCAGTCTTCATGTAAAATTACCTTGAAGTAAGACAGGGACTTGATCTCTCCCATCCAAACAGCATAATCAGCAGGTAATCTTGGAGCAAAGAGTATTGATTCCCCGGTTGCAATATCCTATGGTCAGAAACAGAGCAATAAGGTAACTCTCATCTGGACTTTTCTCATGCCGGAAGTAGCAAAATGGTGATATAATTGCAATATAGACAACAAAAGCATATTGCCAGAAGATATACTCTTAAAATATGAATGTAACATAGAAGACAGATTAATACACATCCTGAACTTTTCACTATGGTACAGGAGCAAGAGGAACTAACGTATAGGTACTTCACTCATGCACGTGCCATTCAAAATAGTTATGTAGATTCAAGTCATTGTAATCTCCTAAGGTATTAGATAAACTTCAGCAAAAGATGGAAGAAACCAGTCTGTGACATGGAACCCCCTAGCATGAGGATTGAGGAGTCACATCAATAATATGTCGTCCTAATTTACCAAATATTACCCTCAAAAAAGGGAAAGCAAGAAAGATAAATAAAACTAAAGGTTTTTAAGCACTGCATATTCTGTGAGTACTCCCAGATTCTGTGAGTGTTCACCATTCACCTTGTTCGGATCCATAAAGACTACCTTTTGTCAAACTAAAAGACACGATTTACTTACAATAACCCCGTAGAACCCTGGCTCCCGCACTCCAAACAAGTAAGCAAAATAACTCTCCTGTCTGCCATGGGGAAAAGAAAAAAAATCAAATTTGAGAAATTCAGTTAATAGAATATCAATCGAAGCATTCTCTAGCTAACTTAATTCTTGCCATGGTAAGCAATTTAGTAACAGTTACTGTTACATACAAGATCAACAAGCTAATTAAATCATAAATAAGCGTCGCCTCATTAGGAGAATTTGATGATCTTCAAAAAAATTAATTCATTTGGAGCACTTATTAGGCAGCCCACATATTATACAGACCATTTTTGCCAAATTAAGGCTACACTCCAGTAACCAGCACAGGAGCATAAATGAGACAGTCAGACAGCCCTAGAGATAACAAATAGTGCGATGTAGAGTATTACTACTGATAATACGTATTCTGACTTGCAGAGCAGATACAAGGAAACCATAGCTTTTTCTCTCGTGACTAACACTTGGTAACTGTAGAAGCGTTTATACAATACGATTGCTCATTACACGATTTACTCAATCAATGAACCTTTCCCTAAAGTACCTTAACACTCATTCAGTATTCTGTCGAGATGAGTGCAAAATCCATCAAACAATTGTTTGCCAAGTACCTAAACAGTTGGATGTGATCAGTGCAGTGTCGAGTCTGCTCATCGCCACCCTAAAACATCCCAATTAATGAAATCAGATAACAAAAATCTACATGTGAATTGTGAACGATTCGATTAGAACAGAAAGTGAAGAGGACGAGAAGATGATGCCTGAAGAAAGACGAAGCCCTGGATAGGAAGAGAGTCGAGAGATAGATGATCGCGGAGAGATTTCACGAGCTTCTCTCGATTCTCCACATGTAACTGAAACGGCACCGCCGGTGGAAACAGAGAAGAGGCCATCTCCGCCGAGAGAGAAAGGGCAGTCTGTCCGTGAGTGTAGTAGGAGTCACTATTCACTAGTGACTCAAATGAAGGGAGGATTTGCATTTCAGCCCCTCGGGTTTTTGGCATCACCGGTAGACACAAAATAGGTTGGAAATTGCATTTGCATCCTTAAGGTGTAAATATCTTAAGTATTAACTTGTAGGTTATAAGCTAACAACGTAGATTTAGCGTAAGAAAGTACATTAGATTGTCGGTAAATATGACTACGTATACTACACTCGCATTGTACTACCGATTATGATCTAAGTCATTATTTGATTCAACATTCCATTTGTTATTATTGGGATAAGGCATTGCCTAGTCGCATAACGAGATCGCACTAGTCGCATTATTTAAATTTAAATATATTATTAGCGTGAATTACCTCTTATGTTTCAAACTTACCAAAATATACCGAGAGATAATGATGACTTAGCTTCCATGGAAACATTCAAACGGATCTGGAGCTTTCACTTTCGCTCTTTCATGGTCTGTGGAGATTATATGGAGGAACTCCATGGAATTAGCTTCCATGGAGACTCAATTCAAGCTTCCATTTCATTTTCTAAAAAAAAGAATTAAATAAAAATAAAAAGCTCATATTTTGCAAATTGTGTTAATGAGTGAAGAAGTTGGGGAGGAGGTGGTCAGGTGGTGATGGTGAGTCTGGGGAAGAAAGATAAATTTTGGGTT
>JAYMSR010000673.1:0-12801 GCA_036897825.1 Plantago rigida | reverse complement strand
CGGACCGACGAACAACACGCTAGTCGGATCGACTTATTTAATCCAGCTAGCTCTAGCCGGCCTAGTAATAGAAGGACCGCCCCAAGCACCTTTACGCAACCAAATCCGCTCGGAAGCCGACTTACGTTTGGAAGGGCCACCCCGACGATTTTCACCCCATCAAACGAGATCATCCATCACGAGGCATACAGATTTGTAGTTGCCATCACAATAATATTAAGTTGCCGCTTCATTGTTTAACGGTTTGACATATTACATTAACAGCTTTTCCAATTGGTAAACATATTACGCAATAGGACACAATTAAATCAACGTCACATAAGTCAATTACAACATTCCCATAAACACTTGATCTCTATAATCAAATAATTGATTACAAATTACCATACAAATAATAACTACTAACTCTCTTCGTCTAAGAACATATTCTTCTAAAATTTCCCGAAACATTAGCTTTTTATTGAACCATAAGAATTTAAGCTTATAAGCTTAAGGATTAACAACATCCCCTTCGTCACTTGAATCAGCACCAATCTCTGTCAAAGAGGATACCTGAACGATTGCACATCGGCCTACTGTGAAAATGTTTCTCAATTCCTTGTACAATGGTTCACCACGAATTCGTAGTCAACGTCCTCCCGTGCTCTCATTCTGTTAAAAACAACATTAATCAACTTCAGAATAATACACCGTCTTGTAATACACATAAAACTTTCAGCTGCATCAATGTAATTCAATTTGTTACTTACACGACCATTCAAATTGCGCCAGTATGTTCTAGCATGAACACGGTTTCTTCTAACCACGTACACCACACCCGGAGTTGCAATAAATCTCTCAAATATGCGGGATCGTTTTCTCATCGCACTTGAACCTCTAATTAAACGTTGTACTCGAACAACTCGTCCTAAATGTGCACTCATCCTAACAACAATTGAACGGAGGACTGAAATAACCCTATCATCTGTTTGCAATTGTCTGGTAATTGATACAACAGCAAGTAACCTAGCTAGTAAAATGTTTTGTTCCCTTACCCATCCATCCCGGGATACAAGTTCATATCATTAATTATAAAAGACACATCCATTAATAACTGCACAAACTAAGCAAAATATCAATTACTAATTCAACTACGATTCCTCACATTAGTGTAAATTGATGTTCATGAGAATGAAAATGCCAAATATCAATTGCACGTTACAACCGTCAAATACGTCCGCCCAAAATTCTAATTAGGGTAACATGGTCAAAATCAACAGTAACAAAGGGTGAACCTCATTATTATCCTGATCCGGAACAGAAATAAACCTCAACCTTTACCCCAAATTGACAGACTAAAACCCTGAATTGAAATTGGTACTATTGTTTGACGAACAGGGCATTCCACATAACTCAAGATCTAGCTACGAAACCGTATGAAATGGCATAATCTTAACTAACAATACGAAATCTCTGACAATATGAACAACGAAAATCAAATCGGAGAAGCCATGTACGTACCTGAAAACCAGCTTCGACTATGAATAAGAATGGAATTACCTCCTCTCCTCGGTACGATTCACAGCGCCCCAACAACCAATTTGCAGAGCATTAAATTCAAAATACAAGAACGGCGTACCGCTAAAATTTGTGAGGGAGAATAGGGATTTCAAATTAAAAACCCCGGGACTTTTTCGTAAAATCAATAACAAAACTAAGGTTACAATGATCATTACAGTATAAATTAGTCTCTGGAAAATAGAATCCGTAAACCAAACACAAGGGAAAATAGAATCCGTAAATCAAACACAAGCCACATTTGGGCTCTCTTACTAGTACCAACATAAAACATAAACCAAACACACAATTTTATTCATTGCGCCAGATTTACAAACCCTTTTTGAAGCACAAAAATAGTGGATTGACCCAATTGTACAAAACCATTCTAAAACAGAACCAAACTCAGGCTGTAACTAACCGCCTTGAGAAAGAACAAAATGAGATAGAAATATTGAGGAGGAGAAGCATGCAAGTGTGATTAGAATTTGCACGCAATTTCCTTGTTCAACGTCCACTCACTAGTCACTTCTTGATCAAGAAAACACCAAAATTAGATAAATAAATAAATAAAAAAGAAGATATTTATTTTATTTTATTAGTTCTATTATCCTTGGAGAAGCAGAAAATACTCAATTAAACACCACAGTAGGAGACTAGGAGATAGCTCATCATCATCATCTTCTTCTTCTTCTTCATTTGTTGTTCTGTTGAACCATTCTTCGGGTACTGAAAGGAGGCGCAATGGAGAAAGCAGTGTTGCTCCGGTCACTTTCTCCATCATCTTCATCCACAGCCGCTCTTGCCTCCACCAGACTATTCTGCCGCTCATTCCATCGCCTCCCCACACGCCACCATATTCTCCCCAATTTCCGCCGCCGCCGCTCATCCCTACTCCGCCACCTATCCACTGTCTCTCGCCCTTCTCTCCACCTGAGACGAAATTTCTGCGCTCTCCCTATCCGTGCTGTCGCCACTTCCCCTCACTCAGCTCCAGGTTTCAATTCAATCATTTTTCTCTCTTTCTTTCAATTTAAGGCTCTGCTTGTTTGAATAAATTGTGGATATTGTTTATTTCAAATTTTGTGGATTTTACTGTAATTTAGTGAATGTTGGTTTGAAGTTAGTGTTCATAATGCTGATTTTTTAAAGTCTTTAATTTGCTTTTGAATTGGTGATTTTGCAAATTTCTGGGGTGAGGTATGAACTTTGTCACTGTTTTGTTTGAATGTATTGTTGACTTTGTTTATTTCAAATTTTGTGGATTTTACAGTAATTTAGTGAATATTGATTTCCAGTTACCATTCATAATGCTGAATTTGTTTTTGAATTGGTGATTTTGCAAATTGTACAGAGGTTTCGGGAGCTGATGATGCTGTTGCAAAGAAGTTCGGGTTTGAGAAGGTATCCGAGTTGTTTATCGAGGAGTGTAATAACTCGAGAGCGGTTTTGTATAAGCACAAGAAGACTGGAGCTGAAATCATGTCAGTGTCCAATGATGATGAGAACAAAGTGTTTGGAATTGTTTTTCGAACCCCTCCGTAAGCGTTTCCACCTTTCCTATCTTCATCTTAGCTGCAGTGGTAGTATGTGGTGAAATTAAGACCAACTCTTCTAAAAGACTTGATTTTTCTTTCTTTCTACATAATAGGAAATCTTATCACATAAGTATAACTAAGGTGAGTGTGGCATACACTTTGGTTCGGTGATATGATTTATATTGTAAAAATCATGTCTTTTACAAGAATTTTACTAAAAAGTGAAATGAATGATTAATAGTCTTTGTTTCATGACAACTACAGGCCTTCTTTAGTTGTGATGTTTGGAGAAAAGACGGAATTCTAATAGAAGTGGATTAGTTGTTGTTTTAATGGTGTTTTGCGGTTGCCTATCAGTAGAGTTCACCTATTATGATTTAGGAGAACATTGAGTTAGTTTAATTTGTTTTAAAGCTTTTTAGTTTAACTCAGGCATCGACACAGGGCGTCATTCTCATATATTTATCAGTGTCATTATTACAGTCAATGTATTCATGTGAAAATTCTTAGAAAGACGAGTTTTTTTCTACACCCACTCCAAGTGTTTTGACACATTCCTCTTATTTACACCACATGTGTTTTCCTAGTGATTTACGAAAAACTGTTTTTTCCGAAGACTTGCTCTTTATTCAGATATATTGCAAATGATTATTATAGGGAAGATTTTCCTGATACTAACTCACATATATTGCAAATTACTATGGAAAAACTTCACGTCGTACTGCTGTGATAACCGTTTTCTTAAACTTTAGATTTTGATTGTTAGGTGAAATGGGAAGATTCTCCTCTCTGCTGTTTCTTTTTTATTTATTTATATTTATTTATTTGTGCTGAGGGATAAAAGAGTTGTGAGTTTTGACTACATGTTTAATTGGATCAGAGTTTCATTTATGCATGACAATAGACCTTTTTAGCAATTCATATCCATGTGGGTATTGGGTTAACAAGATAAGTCTAGACCATTTGCACAGAAGATTCTAATTCTTCCTGATGTTTAAATAGTTGTGTTCTCAAAGTCACACACTTTAGCCAGTTCCTTATTTGACATAAATTTCAGAAACCTCCCTGAAATAGGCAAATATATGGATATGATGAGATGACCATCCTATCTACCTCTGAAAAAAACAAGTGTCTTAGAACTAGGTTCGTTATACAGATTAAAATTTTCTAGTTAATCTCGAGCTTTGCAGGCACAACTCCTTTCATTTATAGATTTTTGGAAAATTTGTACTTTATTTTTTTCATTCACAATCTGCGATGATTTTATTACACCAGGACTTATCTGCTTTTCTCCTGCATAATAGAAAGCATCATTGAGTATCTAAAGTGGTGAGCAGTACTAGGCTATGAGTTTAAAATCTACCTTCTTACATGTCCAGATCGCCTTTACCCTTCCCGGTTTGTTGTGTATACTACATTAAAAAAGTTTTGACCTGCCAATTTGTCGATGCAGAAAAGATTCAACAGGGATTCCTCATATTTTGGAACACAGTGTCCTATGTGGTTCCAGAAAGTACCCCTTGAAAGAACCATTTGTTGAGTTGTTAAAAGGGAGCTTGCATACATTCTTGAATGCTTTCACATATCCTGATAGGACTTGCTATCCTGTCGCCTCCACAAATACAAAGGTCCATTGGCTAAAACTTATCTGTAACTTCTAATAATCTCCCTATTATGACTAACACTTGTCTGCTTCTTGAACACAGGATTTCTACAACTTGGTTGATGTATACTTAGATGCGGTCTTTTTCCCCAAATGCATGGAAGATGTTAAAACATTCCAACAGGAAGGTTGGCATTACGAACTAAATAATCCGTCAGAGGACATAACTTACAAAGGTTTGCATTTCGTAATAGCATCTTAGTGTCTTGGTTTGGCAACATGCAGTCTTTGCAGCCTTAACCTGTAGACATTTCTTTTGCGGAAGAATGCGTATGCACGGATATTCCTTGATAATTGTTAAATGGCTTAATGTGTTCCACTCCAGGTGTTGTTTTTAATGAGATGAAAGGTGTTTATTCTCAGCCTGATAGCATACTTGGGCGAGCTTCCCAACAGGTATGCTGTACCTTCAACTATGCCATTTTATGTGCAGCATTTTTGGACTGTGACTCTCATAATGGAATTACTAATGTCATGTTTCTCTTGATTAGCAGGAAGTCTGATACTATTTCCTACTAATTCATACAAAAATTGAACAGTTCTTTTTCTCATTGTCATGGTACTTTTCTGCAGTACCTTTTCCCAGATAATACTTACGGTGTTGACAGTGGTGGTGATCCACAAGCAATTCCTAAACTTACATATGAGGAATTCAAGGTTGGTTACCGTTTCTTTTGTTTTTACCCCTTGCCACTGTCTTTTTTCTGGCTGAAGTTCTTCAGTTTACAGCAATATGCATCCATATTGTTGCTTGATGCTTTCTAATTTCCATAATTATTAATATAAAAATGTAATTAAATGCCATGAATGTCATACTTGTCAATTGAGAAATTTTCTGTTTGATTGGGATATCCTTACAGGCCACTGTGTAGTAACATGTGCACAAATTGTATAGGATCTGTTACATGTGAAAATAAACATGCAGTTGGATTGGGAAATGGAGATATTCTTGCTTTACAAAAAAATAAAAATCCACACTGTAGCTCAGTAGCAAAGTACGAAAGAAATATTCATGCTCAGACATACTAAATGCTGTTGAGTTAGAAAATGGATATACTCTTACAGATTGTCAACTTTTTGGATATCATCCTGATAAATAGAACATGATATGACATGTACAATTGCTCATCTGCACAGTAATCCATAATGCGGTTCTTGTATTTCATTTGCAGGAGTTCCACAGTAAATTTTATCATCCCAGCAATGCTAGGATATGGTTTTACGGAGACGACGATCCAAATGAACGGCTACGTATTTTAAGTGGTGGGTTGTTGTTAATTTCAAATAACTGCACCATATTGCTATTCTGGAAACAGTTGTAAATATCTATGTGCATTTGCTCTTGATATTAGGCTCTAAATACTGGCACGCCCAATCTTACTCAATCTTTTAGACAGTAGCTTTCAGCATCTGCTCAAATTCGCATACATGTTGGGGTATATCTAGTGGGAGGGTTATCTGTGAAATACACACTGGAATTAAATATTTTGAAAATATTGAGTATCGGTTAACCGTCTTACCCACAAACAATTCAATGAGGAATCTGATCCTTGATTCAAGCTTCCAACTTATGTTCTTACATCTCTCTCTGTGTACAGAATATTTAGACATGTTTGAAGAAAATTCTGCTCCTCAGGAGTCTAAGATTTTATCTCAGAAACTGTTTCAAGAACCAGTTAGAATTGTTGAAAAATATCCTGCTGCTGAGGGTGGTGATTTGACAAAGAAGCACATGGTATGCCTTAATTGGCTGCTCTCTGAAACACGCCTGGACTTAGAGACTGAACTGGCCCTGGGTTTTCTGGACCATTTAATGATGGGAACTCCTGCTTCTCCTTTGAGAAAAATACTACTTGAGAGTGGTCTTGGAGAGGCTATAGTTGGAGGAGGCATTGAAGACGAGCTTCTTCAACCGCAGTTCAGTATTGGATTAAAAGGAGTATCAGAAGATAACATTCAGAAAGTCGAAGAATTAGTTACAGATACTCTAAGCAAGCTGGCAGAGGAAGGTTTCAATTCTGAAGCTGTGGAGGCATCAATGAACACAATTGAGTTTTCTCTGAGAGAAAACAATACTGGGTCATTTCCTCGTGGCCTAGCCCTGATGCTTCGTTCAATGGTAAGAGATGTCTGGTTCTTTTTTTTTCTTTCTAAAACTTTATTAACTACCCTGGTATGTCTTTCATTTTTCAGCTTGAAGTCAGATATATACTTACTAAACCTTTTGTCTCTATAGGGAAAATGGATTTATGACTTGGATCCTTTTGAGCCATTAAAGTATCAAGAACCTTTGAAGGCATTGAAAGCGAGAATTGCCAATGAAGGTTCCAAGGCAGTCTTTGCCCCCCTAATAGAGAAGTTCATTCTAAATAACCCGCATCGTGTGACAATTGAAATGCAGGTAATCATGATTGTTCCTACTTATATGTTCCTTTGATCATTTTTATGTTTATCTCAAATGCTAATTACTGTTGTGCAACAGCCTGATCCAGAGAAGGCTTCACGTGATGAGGCTGCTGAAAAAGAAATTCTGGATAAGTTGAAAGCTAGCATGACCGAAGAAGATCTTGCTGAATTGGCCCGTACAACACATGAACTAAAGTTAAAGCAGGAGACTCCAGATCCACCAGAGGCTCTAAAATGTGTACCAAGCCTTTCTCTGGAAGACATCCCTAAAAAGCCTGTACAAATTCCAATTGAGGTCATGATATGATGCTGTTTCTACTTTCCCTTTTGAGATGGTCTAACTTTCTGATCTGAGTTAGACTCAATAAATGTTTTCTATTGTAGGTTGGTAGTGTCAATGGGGTTAAGGTTTTGCAGCATGATCTCTTCACAAATGACGTTCTATATGCTGAAGTTGTTTTCAATATGAGCACTTTGAAGCAAGAACTTCTTCCTCTGGTACCATTATTCTGGTGAGTGCATGTTTCCTTGCTAACTTCTCAGTATTGAGTTCATTTCCAAATTTATTATGTTTCCACAATGTTAATTTCTATATAATGTTCCTAGTAACGTTATTTTTACATGTAACCATGGATATAACAACCACCCTTGCATGCCCTCAGCTACTGTGAACATACATTAAAAATTAGTCACCAATAAAAAGTGTTTGGAAATGTTTGGAACTTCATAAATATATATAGCTGTTTCTGCTGTAAGTATCTATCCCTTATAACATTAAATTGATATATGTTGGGTGGAAAATTGGAAATTTAAACAGCCAATCACTGCTGGAGATGGGAACCAAAGACATGGACTTTGTACAACTGAATCAGTTGATTGGAAGAAAGACTGGTGGGATATCTGTATACCCTTTCACTTCATCAGTTCGGGGGAAGGAGAACCCGTGCAGCTGTATAATTGTTCGAGGCAAAGCAATGTCTGAACGAACTGAAGATTTGTTTCACCTGGTAAATAACTCATTTTCTTTGTGCATATCTACCTATCTCACCGATAAATTGTTTTTATTAAAGGGATGATAACACTTTGCAGCCTGATAAATATACTAATCCCCTCTTCATAAATTTGAAACATGAAATTTTCCTTCATAATCTATTGAAGAAACTCACTCTGTTCAAGCTGATTTATCATTGAGATGTCACAACAGTCTATGTTGAGTAAGAAAAGAGTGAGGAATTAGATTCCTTGAAAACTTTGTTGAGTTCACAATGTGATGATTTTTCAGATATTAATTAATTTGTTAAGTGTGATATTCTAAATGTTAGGAGCCAAAGTGCTGATTTAGCTTTTACACTGTAAACTGATATATTCCCTTTCACTTCTCTGGTAAATTGAAGAGGTACGTAGTTTTCATGAGGATTTCTAACTGTAACATCTGCTGCTCTACTTTGCTATTTCAGTATATATTGCATGCATGTGTATAGCATTAAACCTTGTAGATGTTTGATTTTATTTAAAAGAGAGTTGTACATTATAGTCCTATCTGCTCTTTGTTGGAATTTCTAAAATGTTGCATCTTGCTACCTGATAAAATTGGAAGTATAAAAAAAAAAAAAAAAGCACCAGCGGTGCTGTAGATGTTTTCCTTTCATATCTTAAGTTGGCTTTTGCTGCAACCAAAAAGCACTTGAGGGTGTAGAATCTTGGGAATTGTCTTGAGTTTACTGAGTTAAGATTTTTGAAAGGGTCACGCGCAAAGTGTCACTTCCTATATGTTATGTACCCAAGTGCAAAATTTTCATACGGCCATGTTTTCCTTGTTTAGTCGAGCAAAATTTAGAAGATGTGCAATTGTCTATGATTCATCTGGGCTTAAACTCTATCAGGCATTCTTTTACTTCATTAATATGTCAAGATCAATGATCACTCGCATTGTTCTTTCATTTATTTTTCATTTTTTCTAGATCCTATTTCATTATTTTCTACGTGGAAGGCCAAAACTAATTGTTTCAATATATAATTGAACTTTTTCTTTTTCCTTTTTTATAGTTATCCTTGTGTTTATTTGCTGTTTTTGGTATACTTATGTGTTTAATTGAAAACTTTAGGTCAATCGTGTTCTTCAAGATGTTCAGTTGACAGACCAAAAGCGTTTTAAGCAGTTTGTTTCTCAAAGCAAAGCCAGAATGGAGGTAATCATTCAATTCCGTGGAATTGAAAATAATATTTCCTAATTAACTCGCGAAGTGATGTTTAATCTGATTTTCTTTTTTCTTAGAACCGCTTGCGAGGCAGCGGGCATGGTGTTGCAGCTGCAAGGATGGATGCAAAGCTCAATGTTGCTGGCTGGGTATCTGAGCAAATGGGTGGCATAAGGTTGACATGTTCACCTAGTTCAAATTTGCATGTTGTGAAAATTAGCACTGTTGACTGTTCATTCTTTTACAGCAAACACTTCAATCCTATTTATGTTCTGGACGGTATTTTTGGTTCTGTTGACTTAACTTATATCTCTAATTACTGCATTTGAATTATTTGACGAACATGTCGACCTATGTCATATACTCCATGCTTCAGTTTGAAATTGTGTCAGGTCCTAATTTATGTTGCATTCAATGCTTGCAGTTATCTGGAATTTCTGCAAGATCTTGAGAAGAGGATTGATGAAGACTGGTCTGGAGTATCTTCTTCTCTAGAGGAGATTCGTAAAACATTAATTTCCAAAGATGATTGCTTGATAAATTTGACTGCTGATGGGAATAATCTTAAGAACTCAGAGAAATATGTTAGCAAGTTTCTTGATTTGCTTCCCAACAGTTCTCCAGTTGGTTCAACTTCTTGGAATGCTCGCCTCCCTTTGACAAATGAAGCCATCGTTATACCTACTCAGGTTAGTAAAAGTTAAATCTCTGACAAGCTCGACTTATTTTAGGTGTTTGCATTTCAGTAAACAGAGCTTTAATGACTATTACACAGGTAAATTATGTAGGAAAAGCAGCTAACCTATTTGACACGGGCTATCAACTTAAAGGGAGTGCATACGTGATCTCCAAATACATTAGCAACACATGGTTGTGGGATCGTGTGCGAGTTAGTGGCGGAGCTTATGGGGGCTTTTGTGATTTTGACACTCACTCAGGTGCAATTGACTGCTTGAGTGAATCAATGTTTGTCTTTTTGGTTTGCAATGGCATGTGTTATCATAGAAAACCCAGGATCTGAATAACAGATGCCACTGGTCACCCTGAAGGCACAGTTTCAGATACTATTGAGATTGAGTACTCTTAATCTGTCAGACCTCAGGGACTGTATTGATGTTCCTTCATGTGCTGACCATGATTCTCTCCATGTAGGTGTTTTCTCATACTTGTCTTATAGAGACCCGAATTTATTGAAGACGCTTGATGTGTATGATGAAACAAGCAATTTCCTGAGAGAACTTGAAATGGATAATGATGCTCTTACCAAGGCAATCATTGGAACAATCGGAGATGTCGATTCCTATCAGCTTCCTGATGCCAAGGGATATAGTAGGTAAGCATGTGATTTAGTTTTGACTATCAGCTGAGGCTTAATTTGAAGTTCTGCAAAGGGGAAAAAGAAATTAAAAGGAACTTGGCGTTGCCAACTAATAATGCCTGATTTTGAAGAACCGAAAAAAGGAGAAAAAAAGCCATGCATAGAAAAGGTTAAATGTTATTGCTATATTTAAATGCTAATAAGTTTGTCATGCTGCTGTGTTATTTCACCGATCGCTGCTACGCAATAAAAGGTGTTCAAATTCCGACCTACAGGATGTGGAAAATAGGAAATTTTTAAGCAACTCGACCAACAAACCTCATATCCATGCAGTAAAATTTAATGTAATACTTTAAAGCAACTGCACCAGGAACCTCATATATCCATGTAATAGAAGTTATTTTTCGGACTAATGTACATTTGGTAGTCCATCTGTTGCTTTTTCATGGCCAGCCTTGTGATTGCTAAGGTTTGCCTGTTTTCAACAGTTTAATGAGATACTTGCTAGAAGTCACTGAGGAAGAGAGGCAAATCAGACGTGAAGAGATTTTGTCAACAAGGTACATATCTATGAATAACTATGAAGCAAGTTTATATATTGAACGATCTTGATTTAGCTTGTCTCATTCAAAATGATTTCATGTGATCAGTTCATAAAAAAATTCCGCCTGCATTGCATGACTACAATGTTTTACAGTATATTTCAAGAATAAGATGATTTAATTATTCAGTCTTCGGAGTTAACTATAATCCCTAATCCCAAGTACAAAGATCATGTACAAACTACTCAGTCCCATCTCCGACAATATTACAAGAACCCTAACTCTACGCACTTTGTGACAAACACTGCAAAGATGGTTCACTTACTCATTGCCAACGAACAAATTTTCTACTTTGTCAGGACAATTCTCAATTTTTTGATGAATGTTGCAACTCTTACAATAGTTGTTATGTTTTCTAAAAAAGTTGGGCAAGACGAGGAAAGGAGAAAAATCGAGGGTGTCGTTCCTTTTTCTCGAATCAGTACAACTTAGGGGATGTGATTTCTGGTCTTAATCCACGAACTCTATTCATTAATACTATAACATGTACATTAATATCGCCAGAGAACATTTTTTCTTTTGTGTATCACATCGGTGACCAACTTTGGAAACATTAGATGACTAATATGTCCCATCTATCTTCCCCCTTGGAAAATCGAAGGCATTATGAAGTAAAACAGTAGATACCCCTGAAGGAATACTCTATAAAGAAATAAACTCCTAGTAACAATAATTCATGGTCTCAACTTAAGACCAGCTATAAATAAGAATAAACTAGACATTATAACATTCCATGACTTTTTCAGCACCTTTCTTAAATAATTATATTCCGGTACAGCAATAAAGGACATAATATTCTATGAAATAATTACATGTACATGTTACATTAGGAAAAATCCTCCATTTGGTTTTTCCACTGTCTATTTGGTACCGTAATTTTTCGCTCCCACTTTTTGTACCATATACATATATAGTTCACTTTTGGTACCCCGATAAAATTTCCGGCTAGGCAAACTTGAATTAGATCCAATTCTTACGCAATTGAACGAAATGGCCAATTTGATTAATTAGTCCATAAAAAGTTGAAAAAAAATAAGCCATGAACACACACAAAAAAACACGTTTCACAGGCTGTTTGGAGTTCCATTAGGTTGTCACTGTTCATGAGCTTTAACGTTGTCGGGCACTTGGCATACAGTTGCTACAGTAACAGTCTTAACTTACCCCATTTCTACTCTAAATAGAAGTATATTTCTTTTTCTATCATACTCTTTCTCTCTGTAGTTTTTTTTAATACTAACAACCTCAAACCAATTAAACAATCTTAAAACCAATCAAATAACCTTAAAAATATCAATAATCACTTCTTTGTACACATCACTTCACTCTTTACATTAATTCTATCCAAAACACCCTTTTATATACAAGTCACCTTTAACTCAATTACTATTCATCAACTAAAACTTTTCCTTAACTCAATTTTTAAACTCTATACCAAACAGTCAATAGAATTCAGAAGGTGGTCCAAGTTTCAAAATTCCTACATAAACAAATGAATAAACAAAATCACAGAATCCAAAGACAACGAATCAAAGACGCA
>JAYMSR010000672.1:0-12805 GCA_036897825.1 Plantago rigida | reverse complement strand
AATAGAAAAGGTAAAAAATGGAAAGAAATGGCTATTTATACCGAATTTAGATAAAACCTCCACTATATGGATTCAATCCGAAACCCGCGAGAGACACAATTCAGGTAAAATAAGGATCCACGAAAATGACAAATGGTAAACTAATACACACTTTTAGGCTAAATATTATGGACTCTTGGAATTTCAGGGTAGTACTTTTATGAGAGCTCAGTAGAAGAGACAAGTGGAGAGGAAAACATTAGTCTCTCTCGCGCGTACCAAGTAAGCAAAGTTAAGAAGCAATGGTGGAACCTAAAACGAAGTACGATCGTCAGCTCAGGTAACGAACATCTCTTGTCTCTCCTACTACAATATCACCTTGACAGTGTCTTTCAGTTATTGAATTGAATTTGTTATCGTTCTGCAGAATATGGGGTGAGCAAGGGCAAACAGCTCTCGAGAAATCGAGCATATGCTTGCTCAACTGTGGGCCCACCGGTTCTGAAGCTCTTAAGAATCTGGTTCTTGGCGGTATCGGTAGCATTACTGTTGTTGACGGCTCCAAAGTTGAACTCGGCGATTTAGGGAACAATTTCATGGGTATATTTCATTGCTTTTCCTTATATTTTATCACAAAGTCGACATGTATGTATTAGTTAGAGACCTGATAGACGGATTCATTGATGTTCTTAAGTATTAAGTATATGTAAACAATATTAGTAATGTCCGATGTTAATGTTTGCCCGTCTTACTCAAATTTTATCCCTAGATTTTTTGTTGGAAATATTCCATCTTGTTTCACTGTGGGATGCTTTATGTAGTTGATCAATCAAGTGTTGGGCAATCCAAAGCCAAAACTGTTTGCTCATTTCTACAAGAGTTGAATGATGCTGTTAAGGCCAAGTTTATTGAGGAATATCCGGACGAATTGATTAAAAAGAATCCTTCCTTCTTTTCGCAGTTCACCTTGGTCATTGCCACGCAGGTATTGAATTGCACTGTAATGTGCCTGTTAGTATTGTAGAATTGCATTCCCTACACTCCAGATAGTTGCTTTTCTTCGTTGTTTGTCAGTGCATTTAGTCGCTTTTCAGTATCATCATCTACGTATTGTATTCCGTGTCACTCAAGTGGTGTCTATTGTTTGGTACCATGAATACAGTAACAGTATTGAGTCTGTTCACAAACTTATCTCCTGAAAATTTGAGAGCCTAATAAACCTTACGATTTTCCTACTCCCTGTAGTCTGATTTATGCATCAATCAAAACTTTTCTACAAGTTCCATACAAATCCATCATGGGGCTGTTTATATTGAACTTCGTTGGTGGTGGTGTTACCTACACAAAAATATGTTGTCCTTGAACATTTTGGAAGCCGGACTTAGTGTGAATGACACATGGGGTGATTGGAATTTCATAGACTAGATTTGTCAACTCCAACCATTAAAGAAATGGTCCTGTCTTGCAGAACCCGGGCATTTAGCTGTAAGACCTGTGTGGTATAGAGTAAAATTTACCTGATTTCAATCAAGCAAATATTTGGGTGCTTAAAAAATACAGAATGACTTGAATTATAATGATTCCAGAATGGACATTACGTTATGTCATTACCACATACATTTAGAGTGTCCTCAAAATTGTTCTCTGGCCTACTCTAGTATTCTGGGTCTAAATTTTGGGTTAAAATGTTGGACACTCTGTGGTTTAATTAGCATTTGTAAGAGCAAGAGGAAAAGTCACTTCCCTTTTGGATGCAGCAACAGAAATAGGTCATGCAATTGAGTTTTCTCACTGTTCATGTCAACCGTTCTAGTTCTAATATCCTCTCAGCTCCCTTGTAGTGATAGCTAATATCTTTTCACTAAGTCTTTAACAAAATTTGATTTTACCTGCACTTTTGGAGGATCTGATCTCGATGTAGAAGACCTAGAATTAATTGGTACAGTGGTCTTATTTTATACTTCATCTGATAGATTTCAATACCTGTTTACCGTAGTTTTGGCTGGTTTATACACTGCTATTATTAGGAAGTTAAGCAAAATCTCTTGCAAATAATTTATGCATCTTTATTCTATACGAGTGTTGGAAAAATGAGTATATGCCTCTTGATCGTCTTGTATTATGTCATTTTCTTTATATCAAGTCTCTCATACAAACCATGTCATGTATTTTCAGCTTGCCGAAGAATCCATGGTGAAACTAGATAGAATCTGCCGTGATACAAATGTCATCTTGATATTTGCACGCTCTTATGGACTTGCTGGTTTTGTCCGGATCAGTATGAAGGTAGTTCTGGAAACATGACGCTTGCTTCCTCTTGTTGTTTTAGCTACTTGGATATGTAGCCTAAACTGATAACAGCTACTGGATAATAATTTTTGGTTGCCATTCTGATTAAAAATGACTTTGATCTTATGAGTGTGTTTCAGGCATGAATGAAGAATTTCTGGTGATATTTTCTGCAAAAATCAAGGTTGTTATTGATGATTTTTCAAGGCATAGGCTCTGATATCTCTTCTTGTGCAGGAACATGCAGTGATAGAATCAAAACCTGATCACTTTTTGGATGATCTTCGGCTGAATAATCCATGGCCTGAACTGAAAAGGTTGATTTATGTACTTCGAATTCATGCATTCTTTCTAAAAGATTTACTAATGCCATGAACCTCGATCAGATTTTCTATGCCGACCTTCATAATTCTAATTGGATTCTTTTACACACTCAGATTTGCAGAAACAATTGATTTGGATGCATCTGATCCTGTTCTCCATAAGCATACCCCTTATGTTATCATTCTTATCAAGATGGCAGAGGATTGGTACAAAAGTCATGATGGGAACCTTCAATCAACAAGGGAAGAGAAAAGAGCATTTAAGGTGCATAACCAATTTTCTTCCTTCCCCCCCCCCTTCGCCTGTCTTGGGTAATTTGCTACTTGAATTTCTCTATTGCCCTCCTTATTTAGTGGCATGGTTTCTTTTGGGTGGACATATTAGGATCTAGTCAAGGCCAAGATGGTTGCATCTGATGAAGATAATTATAAGGAAGCAATAGAAGCTTCATTTAAAATCTTTGCTCCTCGAGGAATAAGTAAGTTGTTTATTTTTCCTATGCTACACCCTATGATTAAGTTATTATCATAAGCTTACTTTGTCACCTTTCATCCTTACTTTAATGGTTCTGATATCTTTCGTGGCCAATCGATGTGCCAAGCTAGATAATAAATGTTATACTTTATAAAACAACCCTGGAGCTATAAAGTCTGGGTTTGAACAGATTATAGGCTAAGCGATACAGAAGGCACTGTGTGTACATGGGGGTACTTTTGCACTTGTAACATATATCCGGGGTTCTGCTTTTGCAGAATTCCAGTGTTGCACAATTAAAACTCTGTGGCCGTGGCCTGCTTTTAAGTATCTAGGGGCAACATGTGCATTATCACTTTGTCTTTGACTATACATTTTACGTTTTAAAAAGTTGGATGAACAATGGGAAACTACCAACTCTGATCTGTAAATCAATATCGACTTCCATGTCAATGAATTGCCAGACGTAGGGGAATATCCAGTGAACTATCCACACATCAACGGAGTTGAACTGAGAAACTCCCTGAGTTTCATTTCCTTATATAAACAAAAGAGATATTTCCTCCAATATGATGGTGGAGATAAGTGCATTGATATTGCTGGACTTTTAAAACAAATAGATGCAATGCATTTCAGTGCTCAGTATTGTTCAACTATATATATATTCCTGTTCCATGGATAGATAGATTAAAACTCTCAACTTTTGTAAGGATTGAGAAAAATAAAATATAGCATGTATATCATGGAATTATTTGGAGTTCTCTGATGGGTTCATGACCAACATCTTATTTTGTATCTCGGATTATTTATTTTTTGTGCTGCATGTCTAAGTCCTTATTACAATACTCTCTTGGAATGCTTCTTAGCTATTGCTGGTATATAATTGGATTGATCAAATTGTAGTTCAAGTTGGAGATTTGTGGTTTTATCAATTCTGGTTTATGTTATCAAGTCATGTCTTTGTAGATTTGAGCAATGTGTGTCTGACATCATGTTAGTTGCTTTCACTTCTGGAAGATCCTTTTATCCTGATAGATGATCGCCATGACGGTAACGTCTTTACATCCTATTTTGATGAGCCGGGAAGCGTGAATTTTATTCATGGACATGATTGAGAAATTAGGAAGCTGTTGAGGATCTATCGCTGCAAGTGAGGTTTCAGTCTCTTTTTCACCTAGCCACTGATTTATTGGCTATGGTGTGTAGGATTGTAGAGGTAAATAATGGTGTAGTGTGCTGGAATGTTACCTTTGTTAGAATCCTGTTGGATTAAGAGTTGGAGTAGTTCATCCTGTTTTTACTATCACTTATGGGAGCAAAATTAGTTGGGGAAATTGAAGAATTGTTTATCAAAATATCGTACGTATATATTCACGGAGAGAGCATGTAAGTCAGGAGTAATCTTGGGGATATTATCTTGCCTTCTTAGTATTACAATTGATGGATGTTTCTTTCATTTTATATTCTTAGTGTAAGAATATAGTAATGTACTGTATCTTTTATTCTTAGATTTTCAAACTTCTAAATGTAAGTTGTTATTTCCTTGTATACCATTCGAGTTTAATTAGAGATGTAGGTATTGTTCCTTGGTGGTGCAAATAAATCAATTTAAGTCCTGCCCCACGTTACCCACGGCTACTCTGTAGCTTCTACAATCTACCTGTAACCATTGTAGATCAAGCTGCATCATATACTCGGCACTTTATGTATCTAACTACAGGTATAGGATTCAGCACTTATAATTGGATTTGGAGTCTGCTGACAGTTGGTTGCTACAATTACGACGGAAAATAGAGATTAGGTCTGAATTTAGATTATGATTAGTTTTTGGAAAACTATTTTGTGAAATTCTTAGAATAAAACAGTTTTGCTTATATATAAGGAACCGCCCACCCATGTATATGACATATTCCTCTAATTTATACTAGTATAAACTGTGATGTGGTCTCTCCTGATGTCTATGAACATCTGGTTTTCTATACAACATACCTTTTCTTTTTCCCTGCAGTTTGAACTAGCTTAGTTCCAGATGTTTCTCTGTATCGTTTGAAATTAATGCTACATTATTTGTCCAGCATCTTGGTCATGTTGCATAGGTTTTGATTTTTCCTGATTTTTGTGGTATGAGAAAATGTAGCTGAGAAAGACTACAATCATTAACAGAAATAATCAATGTGGTTGATGGTGATATAGCTGTTTAATTTAGACTTGATTTACATTCATCATCCGAGTATTTATAACATCTTCAATAATTTTGTTAGGTACAAGCTTAAAGCAGATTATTGATGACAGTTGTGCTGAAGTCAACTCCACTTCCTCAGAGTTTTGGGTGTTGGTGGCAGCTCTGAAGGTAACTGTGTAATATCTTTAGTTGTTTGCTTGAATACATTAACCCAGCTTAGTTATGCAGCAGATAGACAGTGTGTTGGCTTTCACTAGAATTATCAAAGCTACTATGTGATAACATTTAAATGCTATTTCATTTGAACTAATTTCATCTTAGACAGCAACAACTTCCTTTGTCTTTTTCTTTCTTTTAGGATTGGGAAATTTTCACAAACACCCCCAAGCAATTCTGCAATTACACATAAACCAGGTCCACATTAGTTTTTGACATTAGACCCCCTGCTGCTAGCAGAAATCATTTTCGCCACTTCTTCATTAACTTTGTTTTGACATCATAATTTTTTTAATGCACTTCCCTTGTTGCCCCTGGCATATAAATAACCTTTTGTAACCAAAACATCTCCAGGGGGTCTAAAAGTACATCTTTTAAAAAAATGTGGAATTATTCGATGCAATAACCTATCTTCGCATCCAAGCATTTTCCTGATTGTTTTCACAATGTAACTATCTGTGGGTGCACTAATAATTATTTCAAGTTATCAGGTGGCATATAAGTAGTTTTACAGCCGTTGCGAAAGTAGTCTTTGGAAGTGAGATTTTGATTTCTCAACCTATCAATAGTCAAGTTGATAATGATTGTGGCATGCCCAAAGCCCAAAACTAATTGTCGTTCTCTAATAATAATGTAAGATCTTCATACTTGCACTATAAAATGCAAGTTGTATCACATGTTGTAATAAAGCAACAATCAAGGTTTCACGTCTGCGGCAAAATTCTTTGAAATGGTACAGTACACTTTTTTTGCTTATAACCTTTTCTTGTAATTTACTTAAAATGCCTAGTTGTTGTAGCTTCATTCAAGTAGCAAAAAAAAGTAAATAAGAATAATAATACGTAAACATGTATGAAAGTTCATGGTTAAGGGGGTCTATGTGTAATGAAACACAATGTATGAAAGTTGATGGAGGAGGGTGTTTTGGACATTTTTAAACGTGACTACGGCAGAGGGTCTGAATGTTTATATCTAAGGGAGGCCTGTATATGTGTAATTTCACATTTCCGCAGATTTCCCTTTATAATTTGAGCAGTGGTTGTCCAGGGCATAGAAACACAAGGTTTATTGCTTGAAGTCATGGTTTTGTTTCTTCAATATGCATAGAAACACGAATTACTTTTTGTCTAGATACTTGGAGCTCAAGATTATGTTTCCTTTAATTTTTTTAATAGTTTTAATTGTACTCCTTTCTTCTCTTTTTGTGATCATTGTTGTTTCCTTGATCATCAAACTTGTCTTCCTTTCCAGTCTTCCAACCGTGCATCTAACCTGATTGTTACTTTCTTGTACCATTTTAACATGCACAATATATTTTCAAATTGTCATTTTAGTATTTTACTGGTGTGCTTTAATGCCTTAAAAATCATTACGCTGTTGTACGCATGTCTTAATTGCATGTCTGGTTTATTTCGTAATTCGTACAAGTCAATGGATGGCCAGGACATGCAATTATCATGCAGAGTGGTTCTTAAATTTTCTATTATATCCTCTCGTCATTCACCAGGAATTTATAGCTAATGAAGGTGGTGGAGAGGCACCTCTGGATGGGTCAATTCCAGACATGACATCTTCTACGGAGTAAGGGACCATTTTTATATGAGCCCTTTATCCTTGGGTTTGCTTACTTTACGTAGGTCCTGATTACCTGAGTCTGATGTAGGTTATATGTTAACCTGCAAAGGATCTATCAAGCTAAGGCTGAGGCTGATTGTCATGTTATGGAACAGCGTGTGAGGAAAATACTGAAGAAGATAGGTAGAGATCAAGATAGCATTTCAAAGTCAACAATCAAGAGTTTCTGCAAAAATGCACGGAAAGTCAAGGTTATGCTTGTAACTTTGCCTGATATTGTTCCCTTGTCCTAGTTATATGAACTTTTAAGTGGGATGAACATATTTTCTCAGTAAATCAATGTAGTGATATATGTATTGTCAACTACATTGTCTAGCATGCCAACAGTCAAAGCTCTCCATTACCATTCCAAAAAGCTTCCATAGTAGGTAGGACCAATCATCATTTAAAAAAGGTGGGGACAGAGAACATCCCATCATTCTCCAATTATCATTGGCTCTTACCAGCCTCCTTAATTCAATTTCGCTTATACAAGGAATGGGAAAGAGTTTTTTAACTGTTTGAATTTCAAGTACAATAGATCCCTCAATAGGCTGTTTGTAAAGATTGGTCCAGAACCAGCAGCAATAAGTTTATGCAGTGATATTCAGTGGCAAAAGCAAAGACCTCTAATGTACCTTTTCTTGTGCTCATATTACTATTACGGAAAGGCTGCTTCAAGAGGGCTATGATCTTGGCAAATTTTAGAGAGTAAAATCTGAATATTTGAATCAAGAAAAGCTGTTTGTGATCTTTTCTCATTGACTACCATATTATTGCTGTCCAAACTTCAATGAGATAACCTTATTCCCACTACAGTGGAGGACTTTCCACAGGAAGTCATGTAACCCCAGTTCATTTTAACTTCTTCGTTTTGGAAACCAAACGTTGTGGGGAAACTTAGTCGTACTTGTTCTAGTAAGTAGCAACTATGGAGTGCATATTGCTACTTTGTCGCTACATGATTTATGATAGCTAGCTTGTTTCAAATAATCTACTTTGTTCTGTATTCTAAGGTGTGCCGATACCGCCCAATTGAAGATGAGTATAATTTACCAGTTCAACATGAGTTGCAAAAATATTTGGCGGATGAAGACTACAGGTACTCTTCTTTGTATAATTACTCTTTCCGCCCTATAGAACTTCATGCATTTTCCATTTTTAGGTGTCCAGTAGAACTTCATACATTACCAAAAATAAAAACTACCCTACATATAACATACAGTTAAAAATAGAAGAAGAAAGAAGAAGAATAGAGAAGAGTAGAAAGTGATTCCCTCTCGCTGGAGATCTACCTCCGCCGCTGCCGGAGAAGAGAGGAGGAAGTGATGCTTTTCCAATTTGGAAGACACCCAAAGCCAAGATCGAGAAGAGAGAAACAAGATTAGCGTCTGTTCTTGTTTCTACTCTTATTAGGGCTAGTCAGTCGGGGGCAAAATTGTAACTTTGGCCCCAAAATCTCCCTTAATTCGCCGAAAACACTAGTAGCGGGGCAAACGGGCTGTAGCGGCCGCTACAACATCTTAAATTCCGACCGCTCCGCTCCTCGGCGCGATTGTGGCCATAGCGGCTGCAATCGATAATTATGGATGATACAAAACAAATTCAATGTCAACAAATAAAATGTTCAATGATAATACATTTATTGATATTGTTTAAAACATTATACTTTTACTTAAATACATCGGTCCATCCTTTGTTTAGTTAAACGGGACCGTCCCTCACAAGTGTTTGTGAATGTATAAATGATTATAAAAAATTATTTTAATTTTAACAAATAAATGATGCAATATTGATGTTTTTTTGAATGTCATAACTACCAAAAAGTTTTGACTAATTCGTTATTTAGTTTAAAATGTTAATAACTACCAAAATATATAAGAAAACTATAAAAACTCCCCAAATATCGTTGTGTGTGATTATAAGTAGATTATCATTTCGTACTTGAGATTGCAAACATTCCCTAAAAGTAATTCACTTGCAGCCTTTTACTCTTTCCAAGAAACTAAACAAGCAACATTTATATTTTAGATAGAGACCAGAAAATTTATGTTTCTTTTCAGAAGTACAAATTCAGATGCTAGAAAAGATGATTTTCTTGTGCCTTGTTCTTGAGCAAGGTTGGAAGAAATCTCTAGAGTACTGCTACTTAATGTATTTCTCTGGTTAGGACTCCATGATTTTTAAATAATCCAAGAACTAAGTACCAAAAAACTCCAACTGCTCGAAGAATATGTAGTGGTCCACACACATAATTATGGACTAGTATCAAGCACTTCTTAC
Source organism: Plantago rigida (assembly GCA_036897825.1). Taxonomy (NCBI): domain Eukaryota; kingdom Viridiplantae; phylum Streptophyta; class Magnoliopsida; order Lamiales; family Plantaginaceae; genus Plantago; species Plantago rigida. The sequence goes on along the minus strand of JAYMSR010000672.1, from coordinate 3,444 downwards.
ACTCTTTCCGTTTCCCAGAAAATATGTCTTGGTCATTTTATGGTTTAAGCATGATTTGCTATTCCCATAAGACTCCAAGTAAAATGAGGTTAAGTAACTTTCTTAATCTCGTGATTGTACTTCATTGATATGACCTAGTTTACAATGCCATTGAAGGTGGGTTTTCTCGTTTAGATAACTTTTTCCTTTTTGTTTTTGTTCATCAAGAATATCATCATGTCCACAATATAGTAAATAAAAACCATTCACAGGAGGGGCCTTCCCGAAAACAATTCAACTGTGTGAAAAGTAATAAGTATTAGCAAAAGGGAAGGAAAACCCGTCATTGTCCAACGTTAGAATGGAAATATATTCCTCATTATAGTTGGAACAAAATAACAATTATCCAGATCAAGTATGTGTCAGAAGGTAAATCTAATACATATACGTTCAATAATAAATCACGGTCCATTACCCATGCATAGGTCGAGTTCACCTCTTCTAACATCTGCTATTACATAGACCATGCACATTTCTTCAAATGTGTGAGCCACTTCAGTATCTAATACCCACCTGTAAGAGTTAGATGTACCCTTATCAGTGTTATCATCAATCCCGTTATTTTATTCGACAAGTCACACGTTTAATCTTTATTTTATTCAATATTTGCCCCCCCCCCCAAAAAAAACAAAAAAAAAAAAAAAAAAAAAAAAAACTTGGTATACAATCGGGTTTGGTATTGAATTTGCCAGGGTAATTAAAGCCCGTCTAGATATTATGATTGTCTACTATCTGTGAGTTGCACTCTCGAAGATATACCCACATACTCAATAATGATGTAGTCTGATTTTTATGTGGTATGAAATGTAATATGGAGACGGGTAATTTGAGAGATATCTCATACATATATCAGAGTCGTGTGGCCATATATGTAATTATGTATGGTGTCTGAAAACCATTAATGATGAGTTGCATTAATTTAGATAGTGTCACATCCAAAGGAATAAACAACCTTTATATAAAGTGTGATCCTTGACAGGAATAGACAATTTTTTGCAAAAAAAAATTAACCTTTTATTTTGAAAATATGTCGAACACTTGCAATACATCACACTTACAAGTGCTTGTAAATTAGTAGAAGCTAGTCATGGATGAACAGAGATTAAGGCAAAAGTGGCTTGCAACCAATTAATAGTGGCCATTACAGTGTACTGTAGGATGGAGTAGCTCCTTGTTTTTTCTGTTTGCCGAGGATGTGTATAATCTTCTCAAATTAAAATGAATTATAAGTGTTGTTTTGCATTAATATCTTGCCATTATCATGGTTAGGTACTGTACAAAATTTTCACCACTAACTTGATTGATTCTCTGGCAGTGTTGCTGTGGGATTTTATATTCTTTTAAGAGCAGTGGATCGTTTTGCTGCAAACTACAACAGCTTTCCTGGGCAATTTGATGGGTAAATTCAAACCTGTTTTTGTCATGTGTGTTCCAGCAGTGGATTTCTTTTTCCCTCTCTGGCTTGCTTGAATGCGTTTTGAATTTTCCAGTGAGATGGATGAAGAGATTTCCAGATTGAAAACTACAGCTGTCACCCTTCTTGGTGACTTGGGCTGCAATGGTTCCACCTTAACAGAAGACCTAATTAATGAGATGTGCCGATATGGTGCTGCAGAGCTTCTCGCTGTGGCTTCCTTCATTGGAGGAATAGCTTCACAGGAAGTGATCAAGGTTGGTTTCTTATATCTAGTCTTGAATCAAATACTAACATTAACTTCCCATGGCAAAGTCTGTTCGGCTGATAGCATCATCCAACCTGTGACTGTAACTATGGTCATTGCATAATTTTATTGTTATTATTAATTTTTTTTCCGGTAGAGGAGTCCATCTCATGTTAGTTAAAAGGATGTCATCACGAAGGGAAGTGAGGCATTATACAATATTCTTATCTTTTCCTTTCTGGTAATTAGATTAAAAAAGAAAAAAAACTGGTAAAATCAGAAATGAATTATATACTACCATAAAGTACCAAGCATACATGAATAACATGTGTATTATAACCATTTGTGTCATGTTGAATTTCGGAAATAACAGATTTAGTCTTCTAAAAAATTCTTTTAAGCGTTGGCCATTAAATGCAATATATTGGTGTTTTTATGAAATTGCAGCTAATCACCGGACAATTTGTGCCGATGTGTGGGACTTTCATTTTCAATGGCATTGATCAAAAGTCACAATTGTTATTACTATAGATAATACTAGAGGTATGTATCATTTCTATAACCTGAGAATATTACCTGTTCATTAACCCACCATTCAGATGCTTATAGCAGGCAGTGTGCTATTTATCTTATCTGCAATGGCAGGTCTTGGAGAACCTGCATCTTGTGATGCGATAGAAAACTCGAGAGCAAGTTCAGTGGGAGTCAGGGGAATCCTTGGTAGTATGACTAAACATCAATTTATTGCTACAAAACTCTTCCATGGCAAGGAACTGGAAGTCTTGTAAATTTTCTTTAAAATTTTTAGACTCTTGTCGCCAGTTTTAGCTGCATTCACTTGCACGCATATTTTGAACTCAACTAATTGTTGGCAAGTGTTAAAGAGGTCTTGCATAGCCTTACGGGTTCACCTTAAATCTGTCATTTGGGTTCACTTGTTCTTTGGCCTAATGTTTTCACGATGCGCAAATTAATTCTGTAACTTGCATTTAAATTGAATATTTTATATTAACGGCTTAAGATTAAATCAGAGTGAAAGTTAATAAATGTTCACTGCAAAAAGTCAAAGTCAAAATGTGACATTTATTTTGGGACAGAGAGAGTACTTTACTAGAGTTTAGTTGCTCCACTAGTACTTACTTCGTCCCGGTCAAAGCTTCTCATTTTAACTTTAAATTACTCTTAAACAACACATTAGAGTAAAATGAAAATTTAGTTCCTAAAGTTTTATTATACTTACTCCGTTCCGGAGAACTTTATACATTAGGGTTAGTGTTTAGTCATACATGAAATAACTTTCTACAAATTAGTCAAAATATCTCTCCAGATTAGTCATTTTGTTAATTTAATAACTTGAAAAGAAACATTACAATTTTTTTATGTAATCACTTCCTTAGTTACATATTTAATCAAATAATATACTTTGGTATTCTAGTCGTTTAGAAATCTACAATCAAATTAGGGTTAGAAATTGGGGTCACCAGCGACTTGCATGGCAACAAGATAAGCATGCTGGAATGTAAGATCCAAATGGGACACCGGTGTGGTGCCAACTGAATGGACTTCGTCACTTAAGCTAGTGAGTCTGGAAGAAGTTGAATAATAAACACAGGAGAGACATAAAGAGCTTATCCTTTTCGAAATGAGATAGCTCTTCTGGCGGTTGGGCTGCATTGGATCGATGATCGGGTCGGCTATGGAAGTGGTTGAGTGGACGGTGCATGTAGTCGGATGGAGGCTGAGA
>JAYMSR010000671.1:0-12813 GCA_036897825.1 Plantago rigida | reverse complement strand
TAATAGGATTTTGATCCTTCTCCTTTCCCTAAATCCTACATAATGAGCTAATTCTCCACTAAATATCAAAAATTGTGTCAAAATATATTTAGAGTGATTTAAAAAGACTAAGTCTCCTGAGAGACGGTATTATGGAGAGAATAAAAGAGACGGACAAACATTACAGTTATAACAAAAAACATCAAGAGTTTTATGAAGAACATCGACGAAATACATATAAATAAAAACATTAATTTGTATCTCACTAATATAAATCTTATGTATATCACTAATATAAATCTTTTCCAAGACTCTGATTTAAAAAACATCCACTTTTCTACACAAGGTTAGCCCGTTGATGTTCTAAGTTTTTTTGTTTTTTTTAGAACTGGTAGTTTTATTTCTTAAATAGTATTTTCTATATAAATTGGTCATCGCTTTGGATTTTATGAAAAACAAGTATTTTACAAGAATTCATGAATGCAGACTGCTATTCTAGAACTTGCATTATAGTTCCTTTTGCTGCTGTAAACTTCATTCATCAAGATACATGATGATGAATAAATAAATCAGGCTTCAAATCTAAGCAATGAATGGCAAATGCGAAATCTCCTCTTTTCAGCTGGCTGCCGCAAGAGCTGGGATCGGCTGACCCACAACGCCATGGCATCTAGCACAGAGTGATGGATGATCATTGAAACTTCCTACCTCAAGAGAATAGTTCCAGCATCTCTCGCATTTTAAGCCGTTTGCACGTGACACCCCAATCCAAACTCGGTTATCCCCTTCTATAAGATACTCTCCGTTGCATGCTACATCTTCACTCACATTTTCAAGAGACGACAGAATCTCTACCTGCATGTGTAAACGAAAGTGATGATTTAAGAGATGCTCATTCCATCTGCTCAGTCGGAGATTAATTACAACTCTCAGCGTAGCAAAATAGATAGTTCACCAAGAGAGCAAAATGGATTACAAGTCACACTAAACCCAACCAATAAAATGTCCAAGAGAGTCAATGGCAATGACGGAGTTCAGTGTATACCTGAGATGTTAGAAATATGCGATGCAAAGTATCAGCATCATTGTGCGACGTACACATATCAACCAATCTCTTAATCAAGACATCGTCAGATGCATAGAGGTAAACCTTTGCATCCAAACTCGAACCAATCAACTTGTTAGTACGAGCAATCTCCAGCACTTTGTTCACCTCTGTCCTCAGCTGGCATAATACAAACGGAATATATAAAGGTAGGAAGCAAACACCATATGTAGTGAAATCTATAAATAATTAAAATGTTAAAAAAAAATACCACAACGACAGAGATAATGATTGATGTTTTGACAACTTCTCATTTTTTCTATTTCCCAACTATTGTATACATCTAATTTGGGTATGTCACAAATTACCTCAAGAATTGTTCCCCAGAAATTAACATCGTCATCCGGAAAAGCGAGATGTCTTTCATCTAATGCGGGCCATTTCGACTCAAAAACAAAGCTAACAACATGTCCATCTTCAGTAGTGAATGGAAAAGGAAGATGCTGCCACACGTCCTCAGCCAGATGCGGTAATATTGGAGCAATGACTCTAACAATCGAAAGCAGATGTGAAGCTAGCACTGTTTGACAACTCCTCCTTGTGGCACTTCCTGTACCTCTGGAAGGACAGAAATAACAAAAGCACTTTATCAGTAAAATCTAATTTATATCTCAAAAAATGTGAAGGATATCCTGTTGTAACCATAAGCATACTTACCCAACATAGAGACGGTCTTTGGCGACATCCAAGTAAAAATTTGAGAGATCAACTACAACAAACCTCTGAATGATCTGTATGAATGAAGTATATGGTAAAACGAAGAAATTGTTATTTTGAAATATCTATAAGAAGTTATTATAATAGATGCCTCTCGCACAAAAAGGTACACCCTTTAGCAAAACAATTATTACATACAACAACAGGATGTTGCAAACAATTACATATATGCCCAAAAAGTGTACCAATTTTTTTGGCCCCAAACACTTCTTTATCAGTTGGGTTAAGTTTCAGTTTATATTATTTCATTTTCAGTCACATGGTTTTATTTCCAAAAACAAATCATTAAGTTGACTCAATCAAACATTCAACAAATGTAAAATGTTACATTTACCATAAATCTATTTTCCTATACATTAAAAAAATCCAATTATTAATAAAAAGTATAAAAGAAAAATTATATTAATATTTTCATTACCTTTATATTTTAAGATACTAAAAATAAAATAAACACACTTTGAGCTTGCATGGAAGATCCGATCTGGGAGCTTTGACATCTTCTAGATAGGAAACTCTTAACGCTTCATTACCGGAGCTACCAGTCCTTCGGCGACCGGAGTGTGGTTTTATTTAATTTTTATTGAAAAGGAAAAATAAATAAAAAAGGGGTTCAAAACTGAATAAATAGAAGTTTAGGGACAATTATGCAAACCAAAACATAAGGGCTTGTTTTGGTTGTTTTAGGGGAAAAACATCAAAAGTCAACAGAATACAGTTTTTTAGACCCATCTGTAATTGTTTTGGTATTGGGGTTAGATGCAATTGTAGAAAAATTAATAGGAAGAACGAAATCTGCCCTATCTTTAAACAGGTTAAAGCGTTTCAATATTGGCAGAACGTACCTGAAAAATCTTGAAGAACTGATAATTATCATAACCCTCTTAATATTTTTCACCACACTCTCAAGTTGAAATAAAGCATATTGATCGATCATAGGAAGCTTGCTATGAGGGACAGCATAATCTGCCTACATAAACAAAAAGTGAAGTACAAGCAAAAGAAGTCAGTTGAAAGAAAAACAACAATTTTAGAATTTAACAACCATTCAAACTGCATAAACACCCAATTTTTACATTAGTTGCAACTCTACAGGCATCCAAATTTAACACAAGAAAAACTGTCAGGCATTCCAACTCACACATCTTACTTTGAATTATGTATTACTTCTCAGTCAGTTCCTACGACTAGTGAATTCAACTTGTAGAAAAAGCATTAGGGAACACTACCTGATAAGTATAGTAACAACTCTGTAACACAAGAATACATTATATAAAACACCCAAACAGTATATACAAACACAGAAGTGCGGCTTTGAACCATGATCATTGTTGGTCCATCAAATAGATATGAACACAAAGAGAACGATTTACCTCCCAATCATGCAGGTTGCCAATAAGAAAACGCAATGTTCCTCTCAATTTTCTGTACACATCTGACATTTGACGAAGCACATTAGCCCCAATCAGAACATCTCCAGTATAATCTACGCTGGCAACCCAGAGACGAAGTACATCAGCACCATAGGCAAGATCCTGTTCAGAAAGAAGAAACAGAAGTCACTGACTTTTTTATTCCTTTTGACAAGCTAAAATAGCATAATGGTATGCTTCAGTTTGTCTGAGGCATTACCTTCTGATCCTTTCCCCCTTCGATAATAATTCTTGGATCAACAACATTTCCAAGAGATTTGCTCATCTTCAATCCCCTCTCATCAAGTACGAACCCATGTGTTATGACACCATGGTACGGGGCCTTACCTACATTATTAGCGAAAATAAGATGAAGATACAATTGCAGCATCAGCTTAACAATGTCTGGGGAAGGGACATTTTTAGTTGGGTAAATCAGTAGAACGGACTGAACCTAGCCATCCAGATCATGAGGCAAACAGGCAAATGTAAAAGTTGGCATTTTGTTAACGTCTTCTCAACTGATGCTAGTGACGAATGCAGAGAATAATATGAAATTTAAACCATGTTCTACATGCATTGTTTTACTCACCATTTGTAGCAATACTTGTCAGCAATGAACTTTGGAACCAGCCACGATGTTGGTCAGTGCCTTCGAGATACAAATCTGCAGGATAACTAAGACCTTGCCTCCGTGCAAGTACAGCAGCCCATGAAGAGCCTGAAATACGCAAACACAACAGTCATCACATACATGGAACAAAATAATTTCTAACTAGGAAAAAAGTCCACTATTAACATTTTACACGTGTACAAATTTAAATAAACGGTTACTAAATGCGCTCCTGAACCAAAATTTTCTGTTAGTAATAAGTAATATATGTACCAGTACCAATGCACAATGTTTAACTGCCAGAACAAAGATTACCAGAGTCAAATCAAACATCCATTGTATCCATTCCTTTTACATAGCTTGCTGCTTCACTGCGATACTTCTCTGGAAGCAATTCCTCTACATTCATGTACCACCATGCATCACTTCCTTTTAGCGAAATTATAACTGCAAAAATATTTTGAATGAGATGAAAAGCCTGTGTCAATGTTATAGGCAACTGAGGAGTCAAATATTGGTCACTGCACCAAATATCGTACTCCCTCCGTCTCGGTTCGTTAGGGCACGTTCTTTTCTGCGTTGTTTTTAAGAAAACAAATAGTTTATTGTTTGTTGTTAGAAAGAGAAATGGTGCTCCAGATACGGGTTTTCGCGTGTATGAGAGATAGTGAATAAAGTAGGGGAGAGATTTTCCATTCAAGGGATGGGAAGTTGAAATTGAGACGTCCTAAAATGGAATGCGTGAAGTTGAATTCGGGACGGAGGGGGTATATATCAGTTGGTATTGCACAAGTAATAGTTTCTTTTCTAAATTGAATCAAATGTCAATTCTTGGGTTTACCGCGCTAAGCACAGTGCCACTAATGCTTTGCAATAAATACTTATCGATTGGTATTTTCTAAATTGAATCAAATGTCAATTCTTGGGTTTTCAAATGAAAGAGAAAATCAGCAGAGAAAACCCTTCAGTGGTCAACTCTGTGGACAAGGAAAATAATAAGGCCATTATACGTCGGGAATTATGAAGGGTTTCTCTAATGCAATGATACGGTGAAGAGTATAAGGGTATAAGACCCATAGACGTGAAGTCACCATGTATCCGTGCTTGTGTAAAATCTACCAGAACATTGAACAGGCGGCAGTGGAATTAGAGACTGTAGAAAAAGAACATGTTCTTCTTTGACCTCTTATTGCATGTTACTGTTGAGGTAGATGAGCGGACTACCAAGTAACATACACATAAATTAAGTCCGATTTCCACACAAAAAGTAACCTTAATGAACCGTAAAGGCCAACGTTCCTTACACTTAATATGGCCAATAGTCTCTTCATTCATCAACGGCTCCTTTGTCTCCACATGATAGAAAACCGGAATGGGTACACCCCACGTCCTTTGCCGGGAGATGCACCAATCAGAACGATTTGAGGTCATTGACGAAATTCGATTTTCTGCCTGTTGGAATTATAAAATAATTTATTACAGGAAAGACTCATTTATATTAATGTGGTAGAGTTCAATAGGTTCAAGAGGATAACTATGTAATTACCTGTGCTGGAGTCCATGTCACATTGTTGATTGCATCCATTGCAGCCAGACGGAATCCTTCAACTGAAGCAAACCACTGTTCAGTTGCCCTGAATATTGTAGGCTTCTTTGTTCGCCAATCATATGGATACTTGTGTTCTGCATTTTGCAACTAATTAAATTGCAGACAATTGGAGAATTACGTTCTTCATATAATACAGATTACTAAACCTACCTCCTCTGTAAAATGGTCCTTAACAGCTGCTACCTAGGTTGAAAATTATAGGTACCGCCCCTACTATATAATTTTTCATAAGTGGTCAGATGTAATTAGAAAACTTAATAGGGGGTGTTAAGTAATGCGCCCTAATTTAAATAAACCTTTGCTCAAAGGAAAGGTTTGTCCAATTTCTAAAACCACAGGGATATCAATGAAAAACAAAATGACCACCATGTAAGTGGGCAGAATTAAACCTAATTATAATAGCTAGAGTAACTTACTGTATGGCTCAACCATGATCATTGATGAATTCTTATCCAAGCAATCGATAACAGCCACGTTACCATTTCCAAGTACATCAAGCCCGTTAAATTGTCCAGCTTCTTCAGTGAACATTCCTTGGTCATCCACAGGTGAAAACACAGGCAAACCATATTTAAGACCAGTCACATAATCATCTTGACCATGGCCGGGAGCAGTATGAACTAGTCCAGTTCCTGACTCTGTTGTTATATAATCTCCACCAATAACGACTGGGCATTCTCTGCTCTCTATGGGGTGAATGTACCTGATATTATTGTTAAAGAGAAGTTGAGAATGACAAATATACACGGCAGTCAGTACATATAATGCTAAAGAGAAGTTGAAACACTCTCTCTCTCACACACACACACATATTTCATTTAGTATGTATATTTCATTCAATATGGGCTCTGAGCATATACATTATACTTGTATTGTTCATATAGTGATATTAGGTAATCTAACAGAGTTCTGCTCCAGAGTCCAAATGAACTGATAACAATCAACTTCTACACTTCATTTGTTACTACATTTTGGTCTGAGAGTCACCAAAAAATGCCTAGCACATAACAAAACACCAATTCTTTGATATATATATATATATATATATATAATATGGTAATTTCTTTCTAGAAATGTGAGAGTATATATATTAATGTAGTACAATAAATATACAAAATAATAAAGCTTTCACTACGCCAAATACACATGCATGTTTCTAAATTGAAAATAAGGTTACATAAACAAGAACACGTTAAATAATAACCAATTAACACGCGTAGCATGTTAAGCAAGTTCTAGTATGGATAATATTGTAAGTTCATATAGTGTTATCAATTAAACTAAAGAAATTCTACAAACACACCAATTACTTTGATATCAATCAACTTTTGCACTTCATCTACTACTGATTATGGTCCAAATGTCACTGGTGTAAAAATCAGTGAAGTATAATGCCCTGAATTTCAGTCTAACACCATGAACTACCGCAAGAAAATCAATGATACTCCCTCCATAGTCCATCCTGTTCTTGATTGCTCACTTTCCTTTTCTGGACGTCCATTATTATTTTGCTCATTCCCAAAATGGCAAATTTTCAATAAACTATACGGGTACTTGGGGTGTTACATCCAGCTCATGCATCAGTAGCTTGATTTCTATGCACATAAAGGTCAAAGTTACTAAGCAGTTAAAGCACACACCATTCTCATTTATCTAACTGCTCTTTTACACAATGCAAATGACAGGTGTGGACTGGTTAATTAACACACACGCATGAATGCCATTTAATCAATTGTTTTACGTTCAATTAACCTCCAACTGCAAGTGCTTAAAAAAATTGTCGCTGCAGCACTCAGCACAGAGGTGTATCCCCAGGATAGAAAAATACGAGTCATAGTACTCAGGAGTTTTTGCAACAGGTTCACCCTGCTTAAATCAAGCTGAAGTTGGTCTCTACCAACTTAATATTAGAGAAGCTCAAATAAAAGTTTGCTTTCCAAACTCTCCAAATTAGACTTCAGCTTAATTAAACTACAAGTCAAGAATAAGCTGTTGTAAACACCCCTTCACACTGTGTTGCTTTAAGAACAAGAACCTGCAATTTTCAAGTTCTGCACCCGTAAGAGTAGCCTTCACTAGAAGTTTCCTGCCCCATTTTGCTTCCAGTGTTGGCACAAGGTCCAACGCCACAATCAAGTACAGTTTATCGCCTTCCTTCAAGAGATTGCCAAATCTCTTCTCTTTGTCCTTTGATGTTGCAGAAGTGTCGACGGAACTGGAATCAACTTCAACAACGGCATATTGAAGCTTTGAATTGACCGCGACAGCTGATGATCAAAGAAATTCAAACAGTAAATTTTGCAGTCCATACTAAACAGCAAAACAAAGATCTATATGTACTTTTACAATGCAATTCCTCCAGGAAATCTAAGAATAATGAAAACATACCATATGTTATCTACGCAATAATTCTATTACCACAAAAACATTTTGTTTCATCCTAGACGCACGTGGATATAGAAATGAACTTAGTCGTAGACAGGAAAAGATAGGCACGAAGACCATTAGTAACTAAGTCTTTCAAGGTTTAAGCTCCATATGTAGGATTAATGACGTGCACCAGAAACTAGAAAACAAGCATGAATGAGATATTAATCATTTACAAATGCATAATCTAAGTTTCCGGACCTCTGCATACTAACATACAATACATATCCATAAATTCCAATTCCACACATTTTAGAACTTAGAATGGTATTGAGGGCATTGAAATGCTTCTTAGCAGGCAAGTAACCTGAAACCTGATGTATCTAATAAAGGATTACTTAAACTAAAACACATATGTTGGCCAGTTAAATGATGGAATAGCACAGGTTTCTATTTCATATGATATTTGACCATTTATATCGGGTGAACATCAGTAATCTAAAGTACCAAACTAAAGAAAATCCATCTATACTGCCTGTTTGTAACTGCTCCTAGTAAGATCAACTAAATTTATGCAGAGAACCCCCAAAAAATGTTATTTATACAGATATAATCAATTTATTACATGAGATTCTCCTGATATATTTCTCTAACAAGGTATTCAGGTTCTGCACTTACAAGCCCTCTCAACTTGCAAGTGAAATGTGCAAAGCTTACCGGCATTAGCAGGAATTGTCCAAGGAGTGGTAGTCCAAATGGCCAAGCTCAAATCCGGAAAGTCATCAAGCAATTTAGTTGATTCAGGGATACTGACTATTCTGAATTTGGCATATAAACTTTTTGAAACATGCCCCTCGGGATACTGCAAACATTTGCCAAATAGGAGATATAACCAACTCAACAAGTCCAGGTAGAAGATAAAAACTTTTAGTCGTTCTGGTCATGCATAACTTGTTATCGGTGTGAGGAATGGTAAAGTAAAGGATTCTAGGGAAATAGATATGCAAGATTTTATTACCTCCAGTTCAGCCTCTGCAAGAGCAGTTCGTGATGAGGGACTCCAGTGAACTGGCTTTCTGCCTCTGTAGATATACCCTTGCAAGGCCATTTTGCCAAAAACTTCAATCTTGTAAGCCATATGGGCCACAGAATGAAGATGGTTAGACTACTTTATGAAATAACTATAATGGCAGGATAAATAGTCGCATCTTGTCCTGGGTCGTCCGAACCTTAAAAGTAGATGGTAAAAATTGAATTATGAAACCTACCTGAGCAGCTTCATACTCTGGATCAAGAGTGAGATACGGGTTATCCCAGTCTGCCCATACCCCAAACCTCTGTCACATAAACACTGGTCATTTCAGCAGGCATAAAATGCAATTTTATCTGTGAAAAAGGTGTATACCTGATTTTGTCCAGAGTAATAATATACAAATATACAGCAACAAATTGTGATATAACCCACTATAACAAAAAACAATCATTTCAAAAGGTCTAATTACTCCTAGATGGAAACCACAGATGATACTCAAATCCATAATAAGGAAACAAGAGGCAACTAACAAGCACCTCATGCTCAATGTGAAGCCGGAATTATGGACAATACACCCCGAATATAATTTTTAAAAGTGGACCTTTGAGTATAGAAGACAAGTATTAAACCAGTACATGTAAATTTCTACCTTAAATGCAGCCATCTGACTCTTGACGGTTGATTTTGCGAATTTGGCTGCCTTCGTTCTCAATTTTATTGGTGTCAGCTCCTTTCTAGCATCTTGATCCAGTGACTGCAAAACTGAGACAGGACAGGGAGGTGTGATAAGTGAAAAGCAACTATGTGGTATGTTTGATCACTCCTCTTACTACAATCTACTGCAGAGGAAGTGTCATTCAAAGACATCCGGAGAACCAATTAGGCATGAGTTCTTTTCACGTCATAGTTCATGCACATCAACACACCCATGTCTTCCGGGTCATTTAAATAGCACAAAAGAGACTATAACATTTAATAAAGGCATCATAGCATTTCTGCAACCTCTGACCACAGTAGTAAGGCTTCAGAAAAAAACTTGTGATATCATGATGCTACTTTAACATACAGCACTAGTAAGAATTCACAAACTACGAAATTGCTGATGCTTGCCTTTGAGTTCGATTGGCAATCCATGACAATCCCATCCAGGCACGTAATGAACTTGAAAGTTCTGAAGTAGCTGCAAAGAAAATATAATAGGACGGCTGAACATTAAAATACAAGAACATCTTATTCACACAGCACACAAACTTCAACAAAGAATGAATGACCATCACAGATATACCTAATAGCGATTGATAATATCTTTCAAAATCTTATTCAAGGCATGACCCATATGCACGTCACCATTTGCATAAGGGGGGCCATCATGAAGTACAAAGCTGCCCTGTCAATACGATTAGCATCAGCCAGAAAACATGTAATCAAATGTTCACTTTTTAGGGGAATATTGAAAACATACCCCACTATTCGCGCTAGCAACCCTTTTAAAAACTTGATTATCATCCCATATTTTTTGTATTTCAGGTTCCCTGACAACAGAATTCGCTCTTAATCCAAAAGCAGTTTTCGGAAGATCAATTGTGTGCTTGTATTTTCCATCCCCCTGCTTTTCCCCTGCACAGCACAACTCATGTTTAACAACCTCAGGGTTTAAACAGAACTTGGGCCCACAAGGGTAAACTTCAACGCAACCACCGGATTACCTTCTGATTTTCGCTTCGCTGCCATGACAGGCCCACGTGATCTTCGTTTCGAGGATGAAGCGTACTCTATACCAGAGTAAGTACAATAGCATGAAACATTTAATAAGGACAAGAATTTCGCTGACGAGCTGCTTCTTAAACGTGAAAGGCCGAAAGTAGTCGTGTTCCTAAAAGATGAGCAATTGTTCAGCGACGCAGCCTGAGCAAAGTAGAGATACTACATTAGCTATTTCCGTATAGCATCATCAACAAAAGCAGTTCATATCTCAGACAAAAGTCCACATGGTTCTAACTCATGCAATTATGCTACACAAGTTAGAATCTGATGTAACCAGGAATTAGAGTACTTAATATATCTTTACAGTCATTTTCATATTACTGTTGACTTTGTTATTAATCTCATATATACGCTGATGGGCCTTGATGTAAATGAAGAAGTTGGATGCTATTTTGATTAAATTCTTGTTTGAAGGTTGAGGTTGTGAAGCCTATGTAATAATTGTAAGAGCAAGTGTTTTGTCGAGCAATCCTTATGCTCTTGTAAACGTTTCTTGAAGTATTAATGTATTTTTCCGTTTCAAAAAAAAAGTGTTCCAGTATTACGGGACGGTACAAAATATGAAAAGTTGAAGGGAAATCAAACAAGTTACAGAAGAAGGCAAGTTCAAGAAATCACTAGATATCTCCATAGTAGTGACTGTATGCCACTGATTTTTAAAAACTGCTTATTACTTCTTTTGGCAGAAGCAGAAATGAGTTCTTAAAGAAGCCAAAAAAGCTGTTTTTGAGAAGCAACTTAACAGGTGATTCTCAAAATCAATTTTTTAAAGAAGATTTAAACAATCAAGAGCATCTCCAAACAGGCACTAACATACATTCCTGTCTTTGCAAGTTGGGGAGATAAAGAAAATATACATTTTGTATACTGTGCCATGACCATACTCAACTAAGAAAATATACATTTTGTATGCTGTACCATGACCATACTCAACAACTCAGTTAGCAGGGTTGCATCTTAGTAATTCTCAGACAATACGGAACATTCAACCATGAGCCTATGACATAAACTTGTTTTAGACGGTCCAAGTCAGATAGGCCTTAAATATTAGGTAAAACCACACCACCGATCACCCATGCTTTAGGCATGCTCCACTAATTTGCACGCCCCCTTAAATATTAGGAATTATGACACTACCATCCATCCAACTATCCCCTAATTCGCACCAGCCTAACTGTTAGACCCGTACACGAGTTCTTTACAACTAAAACCTAAACATGGAAACTGAACATCCTCCCATTATAAAGTAATAAAACATTCGATAATCAGCTCAAGGCTACTAAGATTATGCACCGGAGACGAATCAACATGAAGGATAAAAGAGAGCGCTTAAAAACTATCGTATGACTCAATGTGAAGAAAAGGGACTCTCGTAATAATTGCACGACCTCCCGAAACAGGGAATTAATTCAACAATCTAGAAGCTAGATGAGTAGACTAATTTGTGTTTTCGGGGGAATTTCGCTCAAGGTTTTCATTTGTGGCAAATTTGTGCTGTTTTTGCAACATCTCAGAGAAATAAATCCTTTCTGAATTCAACCAATTTGCAAAAGATATTCGAAGAGAAGGACAGCAGAAATTCTACCAATAAGCAAATGAAGAAAAGCAATACATGATGAAAAGAGAAGTGTAGTTTTTACCCTGCAAGAGGAATTTGGCAGTGCCATCTTGGTGGGTTTTGTGAATTTAGTTGAGATAGTGGAGTGAACCATTTCCAACCATTCTCATTGCCTAGCTTTTCCGGCTCTCCTTCTGTAGAGAAAGGAAACAGAGGGTTTTAGATAAAACGAAGATCCAGATTGTTTATTTAGCTTCGTATTTTATATTTCTTCTTTTTTGTGGATAATGGGTGGGGCGGGTATAGATACGGTCTTACAAGTATACAGTACATTACTTTCAATAGTTGCGGCAGATGTCCATAATCATAATAAACCCATCACGAGTGGGGGGTTTCCCCAAACCATAACGGGTTGGGTAGGACATGGCACGGGCGTATCTGCCGATTTTATACGTACAATGATTTACATGTTGTAAGACTACTTACTGTGGTAAAGTGCCAAAATCGGGTGGTACTATCACTGCTAATCCCATGATCAAAATATGTCATCGTGGGAGTGATTGTGGATTTTTTAAAAAGGTTTTTGATGTATTATGATAGTTGAAATATTGAATAGAGTGAAGATTCTAACTGCGGTTATATTACAACATCCAACGATT